>JBBUKS010046817.1:0-10314 GCA_038050645.1 Hedychium gardnerianum
AGTCAATCTTTGCTCCCGAGCACTCGGCCTTCATCACACGACATCCTATTCGAACTCAGGTCACTTCCCTACCACTCGACTTCACTTCCGGGTCAATCGATCTATGCTTCCGAGCACTCGGTCTTCGTCTGACAACGTCCCATTTGGTCTTCTCACTCGAGGTATGTGCTCCCTAACACTCAGCCTTTGTCCAACGACATCTCATTCGGACTTGAGAAGCCCAATCAACTATCAACAGTAGCCGACTATTCGGCCTCAACCTCCGACAACTCCAATAGAAGATATATTTGGCCAACGACCTTGACAGGGTTGGAAGAACAGCCCAATAGTTGTTGCCCCTGGGGAACTACCACCCTTCGTGTGACATCTCACTTGTGTGGTCGCATATGTGACCTGCGCGGCCTGGTCGCCTATGTGACTCGCGCGGTCGATTCCGTGGACATTTCATCTCCGCTGCTATATAAGGCTAAGCAAAGGAAAGTAAAATTTCGACAATTTTCTTCGCGCACGCAGAGACAATTTTTCTCCATCAACAATCTCTCTTGACATTTCTTATCTCTCGTATTTCCGCTAGTTTCATCTCATAGCTCGACGTTGACTTGATCATTGGAAGAGCCGCGTCGGCAATGTCAGTCCCCCATTGATGCACTTTGACTTGTAGGCCACCAGGAACACGGCGGAGGACGATCGAAATTTCTGTCCCCAAGGCGATGACAGAGGAGCTCAAGTGGGCGAAAAAGGACATCATCAATTTCATATGAAATTATAGATTTTACGAGGAATAGGTCTAAAAGATTCAAAATTTTTTGTCTAACTTGTTTAGCTTAATCCATCTAATTTTCTCACCTCATCCCCAACTATGCACACCTCGAACACACTTAGTTTTGAGCCTTTGAGCATCACCTGCTCATCAGTTAATCGCTGCCGGTAGGAGCTAAAATAAAAGAGAGCGGCGAAAGCACAAAATTTAATGATTTCATGCTTTAGATCTGCGTACTCAGATTTCTGAGCCAAAGCTGGCCGTTGTGACCGTCGTACTCATTCCATGTGCTCTGGCCTGAACTGTAAGTGAACTGTCAATGGGAACCACGTCTAGCTGTCTTTGCTTAGCCCACACTCGTTCTAAGGGGAAACAAAGGACGACTGGGATGTGATGGCATGCAGGAAGAGAGGGGCCAAGGCCCCATTCAACGCAACGCATTCCCATCGTCCTACGCCATGCCTCTGGTCGGCCTGGATCACTCAAACCTTACAACCGCACGCCGACAAAACTCGCCAGAATCCACATGCAATCGTTAATTCCTCCGTCGTCTTTGGCATCGGAGAAAAGGTCATCATCTTGACCGCCCGATGACCCATACTCAAAGAGGGTAAATATTATAAAATATCTGAGATCAATGTATAATTTTTTACTTAAAAAAAATAAATCATTAAAATATTTATTTTAATATAGTGATTTTTTACTTGAAAAAGATTTCTTTATTAAATATTTTATATTTATTAAAAATTAATTATAAAATTTATTGAATCGTATAAAATTTATTGGACAAATCAATCGTGCAGACAGTGGGCCTACCCGTGGGACGTCGTCGAAAGCATCTTCACGCCCATCACATCCGTACAATTTCAATGGCATCAAACAAATGTTACCACTCTCCGTTAAGCATCAAGAAAAATTCACTAAAAGAACGAATCTAATAGAATATCGATCGATCTGGATCTGTACATTCAGAGTAATATTTTAGTTCTAGATTGGACTGGAGGATTGCCGGCGCAGTAAGTTGGAGAACGAAAGCCCCCGCTGGAGCTTGTTGGAGAAGAGGCGGCACGCTTCCATGCTGAGATCCACGGCCGCGGCGACTGCCACGAACGCGGCCGCGTCGTCGGCGCACCGGACGTGCCGCTCTCCGACCTCCACCTTCGGGCGGACGCCGACGCCGCTTCGCCCCTCGCCTGAGATCGTCGACGACATCACGAACCCGACGTAGTCTGACGAGGGCGTCGTCGATTCTCCGCAGGGGTGGAGGGAGGACGAGGTCCGGGCGAGGTCGACGGTGAACTTACCGCCTCTGGAGGCGCTGATGGTTGACTCGGCGAGGCACACGCCGGGGTCGGAGGGATTGGTGGAAAGGAGTTCGAAGCGGTGGCCGAGTCCGTCGCCGGAGGGGCCGCCGCGCTCGCGCCAGGCCTCGAGGCGGGCCCAGGGTTCCCAGGTGCCGACGACGCCTGGCCGGAGGATGAGCCAGGCGCCTGGGTTGGAGCGGCTGACGCGGTCAGTGCCGGGGGAGGCGACGAAAGGGGTGACCATGGAGGCAAGGGCCACGGGCGAACCGGAGAGGTCGTGGACAGTGACGGACCAGCCTTTGCGCTCCTTTCCCAGCCCCTCCCTACCCGGCGCGAAGGACGACGGCCAGTTCCTAGCACTACTCGACTCCAATGGCATCGATCTGGAAGTATAGAACAAAATGAATTATTCAACAATTGTGGCGGATGAAATATATGAAAACAGATTCGTTGTTGGCGTTACGTACTTCGATCGCCAGTTGGAGTCGCCGGAGTGGTGGCGGCGGCTAAAGCTGCAGGTGAAGACGGGCTGCCTTCCCCTGTTATTCTGGACCTGGAACACCTGAGGGCTATGCTCCGGCTTCCCGTCGAACTCGAACACGAACTTGGGGTCCGTCTCCGCCGTCACCGTCAGGTAGAGCTGCGCCTTGCCCGCCCCCTTCCCTAACCCGACCCAACCGCTGTGGAACACCACCGCCTTACCTTCCGCCGCCGCCTTGAGATCCAGTGGCAGCGACACCTTCCCCAAGAGCCTCCCGGATCGCACCCCGCAGGACGTCCCCCGGCGGCCCGAGTAGATCCTAACCTTCAGCTTCGTAGTCGCAGATCCGGAGGCGGAGGAGAAGAGCGACTGTGACTTCCTAGCTAGCCGGTCGATGTCGGCCTTGGAGAGGTGAAACCCGGCGGCGAGCGCGGTCGAGGCGGCAGGGGCATCGGCGCCGTGGTCGGCAGGGACGAGCGGGACGGAGGACGTCTGGCTGGAGGGGTGGTTGTGGAGGCGTACGGTGGCGAAGCAGGGGTGAGCGGAGGGGTGGACGCCGGCGCCTCCGGCGGAGCGGGCGGCTGCAGGGACTTTTAGGGCGAGGTTCCCGACGATAACGCGGACGAAGGGGCAAGGGTCCATTGAAACTGAGACAACGGTGTCGGCGGTGGCCCTTGCTCTATGTCTCTTTTCGCCGGCGAGTGAAAGGGCGAAGGATGATTAGGAGATCGACGATTTACAGAGAAATATATTGGCAGGCAGAGAGGGTGATACGAGTCGAATTCATGAGCTGGAAACGCACGGATGCTTGCCAGACGACAGCGCTCCCCCTGTTGACGGAAATTGAAAATTGTCGGCTTTTAGATTTACCCCCAGAATCTACGATCACATATCTACTTTTAGTAATAACAAATATCCAGTAAAATTTACAAAGTGATTTGACGAACTCATCTGAACATTTTAACTGGAAAACAATTAGAAATCCTCTGAACGTTTCACAACCTTTTTTTTTTCGGTGTTTAAGTGTGTTCAGATAATGAAGAGGCAGCTGGTCCTGGAAAAGGATGGGACGGCTGCTCCTGTAAACAGGTTGTCTGCAAATTGATAGCAGTTCGCACTCAACTTAAATAATGGCAACCAATGCGGTTGCTAAGTGAGCTGTGGCTTAAGTGTCGTTTAAGTAACGACAGTTTGCATCATTAATTTGCAGATGAAGATCATTGAAGCATGCGATTAAGTGTCTGCCAGCTTGTTTTCTTATTAATTTTTTCATCAGTCGGCTATAAAATACATCTGAATCTGATGTGTGGGGAAACGAACGTAGCCAATTACAGAATTTAAGCGAGATGAAAGCAACTGCGTTTACTAGGACGATGGCCAACATCTAGACACTTGCGCCAGTTTTACTAATGATATAAGAAGTCAAAGCAGGTATCTATTTGATAAAGATAAATATTTGTGTTGAGATAGAAGTCAAAGGTCTATGGAGTTTAAAGTCCATCTGGCTCAATACTATTTCCGATAGATGCTCAACTGAATTTAACTCTCTGAATCGAGAGATACTCTCAATCGGAGGATATTCTCAACCGGACCCAAAGTCTATCAGGCTCAACGCCGCTCCTAGTAGACGTCCAACTAGATTTAGCTCTCTCAATCGAGAGACATTCTCAACCGAGCCCAAAGTCCACTAGACTCAACGTCGCCCCCGGTAGATGCCTAACTAGATTTAGCTCCCTCAACTAGAAGACATCCTCAACTAGGCCTCTTATCTCTTATCCATGGTCAACTCCCTTAATGGGCCAAACCCTTTAGCCCAACAACCTTTTAGCCCAATGTTTAGCGACCTAAAGTCGGCGAGGGGCTCACGTCGCCGGAATAGAAGACCTTATCAAGGCTGTCAGAGCATATGAGGTGATATTAATACCGCAAGAAAGGATAAGTTATTTCCCTTATCGGTGTATGATACACGTCGCATCAGTAATTAATACACACATAATGAAAAAAATAATAAAGATCTTGAAAGTAGGGAGCAAGTTGAATCATCTTTGCTGATCTTGAAAGCGTCGTTATAAAGATCCGGCACTTGACACCGTCAGTATATTGGTGCAGCAAAATGATGTTGTCAAACCGGACAGGAAGATCCTTAGGATTAGTGTTTCCTCCGTATTCTCCTACTTGTGGAGGTCGGAAACGCCATGACATTTTGTCATCTAGTACCTTTTGGGAGAAAGGAGTTGTAGGCCGATCGGGAGATCGGTTAGCAACGAGAGCCTTGCCTCGCTTCGAATCCCTCAGGGGCGTGTCTTTGATGGAAAACGTCTGTGATAATTAAGGTCCCCCTAGCTCCGCTCTAGGCATCCTAAGCAGAGCCCAGGGGAATTCAACCATTGGCAGTGGATTGCACCTTTGATCCATGGTTTGTCGCTCCTCCCTAGATACGACAAACACTTTCGAAGGAGAAGGATTTGTTGATTGATGTTTTTACGCCAGTGCTTGTGCTTTAGACTTCACCAACAAGTCCAAATCTTTTTGCGACAAGGTCACAATCATGAATCTCCTTAGATAGTCCATTTTACACTTTAGATTAGGTGTGTGTTCCCACAGGCGACGTCAAATTTGATCCCGTTTGAAATCGGTGAAGATTGGAGCGCCGGTGAGCTAGCTAGGGGGCTGACTTGAAGAAGACCTTGACGCCGGGGGGGGGGGGGTGTGTGTGACCAAGAAGTAGCGCTTAGAGGAGAGAATCTGGTGAGTTGGCGGGGAACACCAAGGAAGGGGATCTCGATGGGGGAGAGCCTGCAACACCAAGGAATACTAAGAGGAAGGAGCATTAGTAGGCAGGCCAAGGGGGTCTTCGGCGCAGCTACTCTGATGTTCAAGTCAGGACATTGAATCAGAAATGGAAGAACCCGAAAATAGTAGAGCGTTTTGGGGGTTTTTTATGATGAAGAAGCATACCTGTGCTTGTGGGAGAGAGATCATTTATAATCTCTGTATTTCCCGCATTTAATTTAGAGTCACATCAGCGCATGTGGACTGTCTTTTCAAGAAAATGCATGGTATCAGTGCTTTGTCGGTATTCTATAGTCTCATTGTCCATATCTTGTATCCGCATAACTATACTACCATGTACGTTGCTATCAACACTATACGCTCATTAATAGCGACATACCTTCATGTACTTACATACTTATACTGTCACGTATGTGGTTGTCCACACTACGTATGTCAGATAAGGTTCTACTTTTCTTGATAATAATTATATGCTACAAGGATTGGGAGTTACCGACCGTGGTAACTTAGTGGAGAACAGAGCCCCGGGGGTCGAGATTTACCGACCGTGACAACTTAGTGCGGAACAGAGCCCGGAGGTCGAGATTTATCGACTGCGACAACTTAGTAGGGAATAGAGCCCCAAGAGTCGGGATTTACTGACTACGACAACTTAGTGGGGAACAGAGCCTCGGGGGTCAGGATTTATCGATCGCAACAACTTAGTGGGGAATAGAGCTCCGGGGGTCAGGATTTTCCTATCGCAGAGAGTCTTTGGGGAGCAAAGTCCCGAGATCGGGTTTTACCGAACACAGAGTAGGTGGAAAAAAGCTACTCGTTCGGCTAATGGTCCATGATCTGCCTTATTTAAATTAGGGTCTTGGACCTCCACGTCCATCAGGATATTAACTCTTTAACTCCACGTGTGAGTCATCTAAATCCGCCGCATCACAAGTCTCCCCTTTAAGTTTAGTCGAAGGAGGCCTACAGACGACAGACTAGATACTAATGCTATTGGGCCTGCCGATCGGCTCACATTTTTTAGGGTTGATGTTGTTGGGGTAGACTAACTGTTTGCCTCGAAAACATGCACATCAGTCACCATAAATGTGCGGAGATACACATGATAACGTATCAATAGCAATGATTATCTCAAAAATTCACTCATAAATGCTGGCCTTATATATGGCTGCCACATGGCTTGACCATACCGAGGTTATGCCATTCTCGATATTCGAGGCGACGACTTAGGGTTTCCAACCAACATGACTGTTGGAGTTTCAATCCAATGGCCAGGGTAGTGAGCTCGCCTTTTGATATTGATCCAAGGGTGAATATGAGAGGTTTTTTGGAGGATTTATAAGGGTCCATCGCTGGAGTTTCCTTCTTCGTTCTCATCCTTGTTTTCCATTGTTTTGTCAATCAGTGACCTCCGGCGATTCTGTTGCAAGAGTTTTGATGTTTCTAACTTGTAAGTTCTCCTCTTACTGTCTTTCTGTTCCTGCCTAGCTTTCCTACGCCCTCCTCGCCGATCATGTCTTCTCCCCTGTGGTTCACCTCCATAGTTTCTAAATATAACGATGGGGACCTAGATCAAATTAGAATCCTGTATGAAGTCCCTAAGAACCATCGGATAATTATCTCAAACGACCTTGACCGTCTCCATCTTTCTCCTCTGGGTTTTGTCTATTTCTTCAGAGGCCAATTCATGGGTGGTCTTCGTTTCCCTCTCCACCCCTTCTTTTCAAAGGTCTCTCAGTATTTCGAGTATCTCTTCAACAGTTAACTCCGAATTCTATTCGACTGCTCTATGGGATAGTAATTATTTTCTGCTTATATCACATCCCTTTGACTCCTAGGGTTTTCCATTTCTTCTATTACCCCAAGAAAATGGAATCAGTAGTTTTCTTTTTCTAATCTCGGTTGAAATGCATCCTTTTTGATGAAATGTCGACTTCCAACAAGGGGTGGAAGTTAAATTTCTTCTATCTTCGGTCAGTTCCTGCTACTTCATAGCCGACCGACAGCCAGATGGACCTGCCCAAGACTCTTGAACTAGGCCGTTATCATTCAGATCCTACCTATATGTCTGCAACCGAGACACTAACTGGTCTGCGGTTCAATATCAACAAATTGTTGGAGGAGAGCCTTCTATATATATTTGGGTTGAGACCTATTGGAATCGGACTGCGACTCTCCTTTGGTAAGAATTTATTTTTGGTGTTTTTCCTTATATATAGCTGAATGAAGATATTTCTTTTTGTCGCAGGCGAGACAATGTGGAAAGCTTCCCTAAGCCGTCTGTCCAAACTAGACAATGATGAGATGACCAGACGAGGGGAAGAGATATTAGAAAATAGAGCTCCTATGCCGACCGACTCAGTTAGTAACTCTCCGCATAGCGAGATAGCTGCCAATGAGGATGTTGGTAGCAAGACAACCACTAATGTTGACGAGCGGAGACCACCCCGGCCCCCTCAGAAACCAACTCAAGTACTCTTAGAGTCTGAGTCTGGGTTTGAGAGACCACTGCGGATCCGTCAGAAAAGGTGCAGAGCGGCGACTCCGGTCTCTAGTGAAGCTGCGATGGATCCTACGGACTCTCGAGTGAAGCCCTTGAATCTTACGTAGGAGGCCCAGCTGTCGGCCAAACGGGATAAACTGGTATCTAGTTCTTCCACAAGCCTCCCCCCATTCGGCACACTCTATTATCCTTCTCCGGTCGAGCAACTCTCACCCCAACTAATATTTGTTTCTTCCACCCAGCCTCCTACCGAATCTGTTGAAGCTCTACCTCCTTCACACCCCAATTCTTTCCGCTCGTTCTAAAGTTGAGTGCGAGTTTTGGAGTCCCGTCTCGTAAGAAGATTTGTGCCTCTCGGACGAATCCGTCAGAGCTCCAGCATGTCATCCGACTGATTGGCAAGATAGCAGAAGCCTAGCAAGCAGGTTATCGACAGACCCCTGAGCCGAACGCCGCTCGGCCTTGCGGATGGGTTCGCCCAAGACCTAACTAGGGTAATTTTTTCTTGTCTTCTTTGCAACATTGTTTCTAGTAACTAACCATTTTTTTTTTTTTTTACAATTTTGGACTGTGAGTATGAGTTTTTGCCACACTTTTGTAGATATATTGCACGCTAAGGAGGACTGTGAGAAGTGCATCACCGAGATGGAAGCCACTCGACTTTCCCCAGACCCTGCACTCGAGGATGTCCTGATTGAATTAATAAAGCTACAGGCCGAGGAGGTGACCCAACAGGAACTGCTGCAGCTAGCTGAAAAGACGCTAGCAAAAGAAAGGCAAGAAAATGCTGATCATGCGGTTGCTCAAAAAAAGGCTACAGAGTCGTCTGACCTCCACGGAATCCCGGCTCTCCCAGGAGAAAACAAGGCGGCAACAAACGCTCTCTCTACGACCTTGAAAGAGAAGGATGGGGTGTTGGCTGGGAAGGAGGCAGAGCTGGTGGCCAAGGAGGCGCTGCTTCAAAACCAGCAGAACGTACTGGAGACCCAAGAAGCCGAGCTGGACTCCCTGAAGGTGGAGCTGGAGCAATACAAGGGTAGGGAATCAGAACGCTGGGAAGCAAAGAAGATAGAGTACCTCCAGTCGGTGAAGTTCAATGATCTTTTCGACAAGAGAACCTTGAACATGTTCTCCTATGGCGTGGAAGGAGCCATAAAATAACTCCAAGCGGTGGGACACTTAACAACAAAGCTTCCAGAGAAATTTATCAGTGTTTCAAAGATATACGCTGATATTCCAGATGATGTCTTCCCTGATTTTGCTTAATTAGAATTTTGTAACTTCTTTTTATTTTTTCCATCGAACTGCCTTTGGCTCTCGATCCCTTTTTTTATAAAGGTAATCTATTTCTTGCATCTCTGCCTCAAATTTTTTTTTCATTGATCAATGGTGTGACATGACGAGCAAATGGTCAAGGCTTGGCATGACTTGGTTCAAAGGTGCAAGTCCTTAACCGTTCGCTCATAAGTTAATAACTTAGGATAAAAGCACGAGAATTCATGTGGCACGTGATCGAGCAACACCAGACTTTAGTTGAGTATAGAAGCTTGTAGCTTCGATTGAGTGGGACAAGAAATTTTGGATCATGGGGGAGCCACACTTATAACTCGATCGAGCGGCGTGAGATTCTGGGAAGAGTGTTTGGGTGTGTGAGAGCCTCACTTATAACTTGGCCGAGCGGCGTGAGAGTCTGGAAGAGTCTTTGGGGCGCATGTGGACCACACTTATAACTCGATCGAGTAGCCCGAGAGTCTTTGGGGCATGTGGGATCATGCTTATAACTCGGCAAAGCGACGCGACAGTCTTTGGGGCGCATGGGGACCACACTTATAACTTGGCCGAGCGGCGCGAGAGTCTTTGGGGCGCGTGGGGACCATGTTTATAACTCGGCCGAGCGGTACACTAACGAATATTTTTCAAAGGGAACTTAAAATCACCTTTAAGTTGGATAGGGTTGCAGGTAATTTGCACTCCATGATCGATCCAATTCCTTCCCGTCTGTACCTTCAAGGTAGTAGGCGCCGGCCAATTTGGAGATCACTCTATAAGGCCCACCCCATTGCGGATCCAGCTTGCAGACATCTCTGACGGACTTGATTCTTTTCCAAACCAAGTCACCTACTTGGAAGTATCGCGGGATGACCTTCCGGTTATAATTTTGGCGCATTCTTTGTCGATAGGCTAGCCTAGCGGTCGCTCTCTCTCGGGCTTCACTGACCGGATCCAATTCCAGGATTCGACGGTCAGAGTTATTTTAATCATATAACATTCTCCGAGCGGATGGTTCCACCACTTTTAACGGAACAACTGCCTCTCCCCCGTGAATTAGATGGAACAGTGTTATTCTCGTGCTCTCTCGGGGTGTAGTGCGATACACCTATATGATGTAAGTGTTGGTGCAAGGAGCACCAGAATCAAACCTATGTTTTGATGTTGTCAAAGGATCAGAGTTAAGTCTTATTGTTATCTGATG
>JBBUKS010046838.1:0-10313 GCA_038050645.1 Hedychium gardnerianum
ATCTAGAACACATGTGAATGATCATATCTCAAACTCAATTAGTTCATCTAATCCTATCAAGTAGTATTACCATAAAGTAAAGGTACTAGATTAGTTTCACCAAGCCTACAAGAAAGTCAAAGTGCACAGTGCATATTTTGTTTCTAGAGTTTTCAAGTTCCGATCTAAATCAAGTCATCATCCTATCGTGTTCTCAAAGTTTCCAGCATTAGGCATTTACCTGTCCTATGCGAGGTTAGTTCCCTCTTCCTAACACAAAGTCTCAAAGGAATACTCAGTATCAAGGGAGATCTAATAGTTTTTTTCCCACTAACCTAACTCAGTCTCAAAGGGGAAACATATTAGTTTCCACTCACGACGACTTTTTTTTGTGATCTCTTATTCATTTAATCTTTACTTTTATTCTTTTTTTTTTCCGCTAAGTGCTTGCAATGTGCAACACTTGAGTCAAGAGATCTGATTTTTTAAAATGAGCTGACAAGAACCGAGGTTATTCAGTAACTAAAATGTTGGGAAAAAGTCACCTATGGTTACCAAAGTACTAGTCCGATAAGATGAATTATGACTAAGTCGTACTAAATTAACTTTTCGAAAGCAAAAACATAAGTGAAGTGAAATATTCGAACTATCAAGTAGGCAAATGGTGAAACATCATCAACTCAACAATGCTTTCATGATCTTACTAAAAGATAAAGAGAACATGAATTATCACATATTTCAAAGAGTGCATCCACATGACATTATCAAAAATTACATAAATGACAAGTCTATTCATGCATTCTTCAAGTTGACAACCAAAAATAGCAATATGAACTAAACAAATTATGCTGAATGAAAATAAACACTAAACTAACAAGCTATGACAAAAATTATTAAATACTAACCAACATCCCTCAATTAGGATTAGGTGGTTCAAGAAAGTCTATTGTTTCAACCTCCTCAATTTGCATATCGAAAACGTACTTCAATCTCTGGTCATTCACTTTAAAAGTCCCCGATGCTTTACTCCAAATATTCATAGCTCCATATGAATACACCTTCTGTACTTTGTAGGGTCCCCCCACCTTGATCTCAATTTTCCGGAGAAAAGCTTATGTCTTGAATTGAATAACAACATTGAATCACCTATGTTGAATTCTCTCTTCATTATATGCTTATCATGTCATATCTTAGTTCTTTCCTTGTATGCTTTAGCATGCTCATACGCATCTCGCCGGATTTCCTCTAATTTACTCAGTTAGAGTTTCCTCTTCTCTCTAGCTTTCTTTAGATCAAAACTTAACCGCTTAATAGCCCAATAAGCTCTATGCTCCAATTCCACCAGGAGGTGACAGGATTTTCTATAGACTAACCGAAATGACATCATTCCTATGAGGGTTTTATAAGCAGTCTGGTA
Source organism: Hedychium gardnerianum (assembly GCA_038050645.1). Lineage (NCBI taxonomy): Eukaryota > Viridiplantae > Streptophyta > Magnoliopsida > Zingiberales > Zingiberaceae > Hedychium > Hedychium gardnerianum. The sequence continues at coordinate 1,397 of JBBUKS010046838.1, forward strand.
TACCCACAATGCATCATCCAATTTAAATGACCAATATTTCCGACATGTTTACATAGTCTTCTCCAAAATGCTTTTGATCTCTTTATTTGATAATTCTACTTGTCCACTTGTTTTAGGATGGTATGACGTGACTATCTTATGAGTAACTCTGTACCTCTTGAGTAGATTCCTGAACTACCTTTCAATGAAATGAGATCCTCCATTGTTAATTATTGCTCGTGAGATTCCAAATCTAGGAAAAATAATATTTTTGAATAAATTGATTATTGTCTTGGTATCACACAATGGAGATGCAATGGTCTCTACCCACTTAGAAACATAATCAATAGCTACTAAGATGTACTAGTTCACCCCAAATGTAGGAAAAGAGCCCATAAAATCCATCCTCCAAACATAAAAAAAAAAAACTCAACTTTTAAGATGGTGTTTAATGGCATCTCATGTCTTTTGGTAATGTTCTCTATCCTTTGGCAACGATCGCATGCTATTACAAAATCCCTAGCATCTTTGAAAATATGGGGCCAATAAAATCCTGCTAGTAAAACTTTTGCTGTAGTTTTTATTGCCCCGGAATGACCTCCATAAGCTAAAGAATGACAATGATAAAGGATATCACGAATCTCCTCATCTGGAACACATCTTCTATAAATGTCATCTACACACCTTTTATATAAGAATAGTTCATCCCAAATAAAATATTTGGCATCTGCAAGAAATCTCCTCCTTTGTTAATAGGTGTGCTCTGGGGGTAGGATCCCACATGCTAAGAAATTCGCTAGATCTGCATACCAAGAAGCATCCGAATTTCTAATTGCTAAAAGTTGCTCATCATGAAAGGAATCATTAATCGGTATGTCATTCTCCTTCTCATCTGCGTCATAATGGTTTAATCGAGAAAGATGATCAGCTACCGGATTTTCTGAACCTCTTTTATCCTTGATTTCCAGATCGAACTCTTGAAGCAATAATATTCATCGAATGAGTTGGGGCTTTGCATCCTCTTATTCAATAAATATCTGATTACCGCATGATCTATGTAAACTATCACTTTTGATCTCACCAAATATGACCTGAATTTGTCAGATGCAAATACCACGGCTAGCAATTCCTTCTCCGTTGTCGCATAGTTTACTTAAGCATCACCTAAAGTCTTGCTTGTATAATGTATGGCATATAACTTCCTATCTTTTCGCTTCCCCAATACTGCTCCAATCGCAAAATCACCAACATCACATATAATTTCAAAAGAAAAATTCCAATTTGGAGCTTGCATTATTGGGGCTGTCACCAAAGCTTTCTTTATCTTGTGAAAAACTTCCAAACATTCTAGATCAAAATTAAATTCAACATCTTTCAAAAGTAGATTAGTTAACGGTTTGGAGATTTTGAAGAAGTCTTTAATGAATCGACGGTGGAATCCAGTATGCCCAAGGAAACTCCTGACTCCCTTTACATTTATTCGAGGAGGTAACCTCTCGATAACTTCAATTTTTGCTTTATCAACTTCAATGCCTCTTTCAGAAATCATATGTCTCAAAATTATCCTTTCTCTAACCATATAATAACACTTTTCCCAATTTAAAACCAAGTTAACATCTTCACATCTTTGCAAGACTTTAGAAAGATTTTTAAGCATGAATAAAAACCGGTGCCATATATAGAAAAATTGACCATAAAAACTTTCATTATGTTTTCAATAAACTCAAAGAAAATAGCCATCATGCATCTTTGGAAAGTAGCTGGAGCATTACAAAGTCCAAAGGACATTCTCCTGTAAGCAAAAGTATCATATGGACAAGTGAATGTAGTCTTTTCTTGATCACTCAGATGAATTAAAATTTGATAGAAATCAAAATATTCATCCAAATGGCAATAGTGTGAATGTTTGGCCAACCACTCTAACATTTGATCAATGAAAGGTAAGGGGGGATGATTTTTTCTTGTTTCCTTGTTTAGCTTTCTATAATCAATACACATTCACCATCCTGTAACCGTCCTTGTGGGAATTAGCTCATTATTCTCATTATTTACTACCATCATTCCTCCTTTTTTTCGGGACCACATGAATCGGGCTCATCCATTCACTATCTAAAATTGGGTAGATCACTCCTGTATCCAACAATTTCAATACCTCCTTTCAGATTACCTCTTTCATATTCAAGTTTAACCATCTTTGATGTTTTACTGAAGATTTATAATTATTTTCGAGCAAAATCCTATGTATGCACAAAGTCGGATTAATGCCCTTTATATACTCAATAATGTATCCCAGGACTTTCCTATGCAGTCTGAGTTCCTCAAGCAACTTTTGGGTTTTGGACTCATTCAAATCACCGGGGGGGGCTTTTACCTTTGTTTTTCCATTGTGCTCTGGCTTAAAATTTCTAGACTTCTCTTCAACCATAAATTGATTTAGATTTTCGTCCATCCACTGTGAGGACTCAAGATATCCCTCATCTCCATATACCCCCTCATTCAATATCCCGCTTCTTAGTTCTTCCAGGACAATTCTGTGTAACACTTTGATGCTGCAACATGTGTCCACTTCAGATGGTAATTTTACAGCTTTAAGCAAATCAAATTTAATTTTTATCTCCACCTATCATTAATGAGAGACGATGATTCTTGACGTCAATTAAGGCACCAACTATTGCTAGAAATAGTCTTCCTTGTATGAGGGGAGTATGTATGTTTTCTTCCATATCCAACACTATAAAATCTATAGGTACACTATAATTTTTGATCTTAACTGGTGCGTTCTCAATTACTCCCATAGGATGCTGGGTCGAATGATCTACAAACTGCAATGTTATATTCGTGGGTTTCAGTTCATTAAGCCTAATTCTTCTACATAATGTATGTGGCATAAGAATTACACTAGATCTTAGATCACAGATTGCTCTATCAATGCTGATATTTCCAATAGTACATGGTATTGAAAAACTTCCAGGATCTTTTAATTTAGGAAGTATCCCCTTCTATATTAGAGTGTTGAATCCTCTAGTCAACGCCACAGTGCCCTGCTCTTCCAATTTGCTCTTTAGAGACCATGCATCTTTTAGGAACTTGGTATAACTTGGTACTTGTAGTATCATATTAGGTGATGATTCCTCATTATAAAGTTTCTTTCTGACTTCCACAATCCTATTTTTTTCTTCGTGTGCCTTGCCCAATGTTCTTTCAGCTAGAATGAGGGTTTCATTTGAGCATTCCAATGGGAACTTGTTCTCCTTCGACACTAGCTTCTTTAATCTTTCCTTTATCCCATTAATGCTTTGGTTCATAATCTTAACATTTCTCATTATTCGATCCATATTACTTTCATGGGTCAATTTTTGCATGATTTCACATTTTTCTGTAGCATTAATATCATCTTCGTCGCTATCAAAGGGTTCTTTTCTTACATCTTCTCCCCACAAATTAAGATTTGATGTTACATCCTCAATAAACTCATAAGTATCTTCCATATTTTTTCATCAAGGAACCACCTGCTGTCATATCAAGTGAAATTCTTGTTGTATTGGATATTCCCATATAGAATAGATAAATTATAAATTAATCCTCCAAACCATGATGGGGGTTCTACAATAATAACCCCTTGAGTCTTTCCCAAGTTTTAAACAATGGTTCTCTCTCTGACTATTTGAACTTTATAATTTTGCTTCTCAATTTTGCTGTTTTGGTTGGTAGAAAATATTTATTAAGAAAATGCTTCTCCATCTATTTCCTGTTATATTTGAGAGATGTCCTAAGGCAATCACTTTGTAATTTGTACTTCTTTATTAGATAAATAAAGTTTCACTAATTGAGTACACATCTTCTATGTGCATGATTGGATCTTAAACTCAGTTACTGAAAGTCCACTATACAATTCATAGCATGAGATCACAACTAGTGAGCATCTCTACATGTGTAATTATGAATCCATTAAAACGATCCCTAGTTGATGAATTGATGAATTTAGACATCATTAATTCTATGATACCAGCACGGGTTATACTCCTTGGCTTGTCCAAGCAGCAGCTCCTCACTGGTTGGAGACATTGGGATATTGAGAGTTAAACGTGAATGCTAGTTAATAGTAACTAGTTCATTGGAGTGACCTACCATGAGACTTTATATGGTTCTCTGCATATATAGATATGTCAATGAAGATCTCATTGTAGCTTAAGTATGAGTTTTCTTCGACTTGAGGTATTCAAGTCATCTTGGTCATGGAGACTTATACTTTGATATCTTAAGCAAGTATCTCCGAGGAGGTGTGGACCCGAGATGATTGGGTATAAGTCAAAGTGCCCGAAGGTGATTAGATAGCTAACAAAGAATTCACCACTCCTTACAAGGAGATATATACCCTACGGTCGCTTGTCAGGATTATTACTTAAAGTCTTTAGCAAAGCATTGCATGTCAAGAGTACGAGACTCTTAGACACATGTCTGAGTAATTTGAATTCATAGGACAAGAAAGTATAGCTTGGGCTAGGTGTGATATAGTCGATCTAGTGGGGACTAACACATAGACCATGTCTTGAACCAAGTGGGTATAAGACGAGTGAAAGAAACGAGGCACGACTCATTGTAGCTGCTGAAAGCTTTAGAAATAGTTCTGGAATCAACCTATGATTTTCTAGTCAATCGGGGATCATGATGTACTATTAGGTACCACGCACTATGAGTTTAATGGTTAATTATGGACGACCAACATAATCGGAAATCTATAAGGTCACACGCACTATGAGTTTATCCAAAAGATTTAAAATGAGTTTGAGAATTGGATTCTCAGATCGAGAGAGACAAAATTTGGTTGGACCAAACGTGCGACAAATATGAAAAATTATTTGTCAAAACGAAAGCGCAGATAGGCCATATCTTTTGAAGATGTGATGGACACTCTTTGGTTTAACAATGAATCAAATTGGTTTGGTTTGATTATTGAACCAAGTGGTTTAGTCTTAAACCAAACCAGGAGCTTAATGGGTTAAGTTTTTGGTTAAGGCTTAATGGGTTGGGCTTAGGAGATGACTTGTTCCCCAAGTCATAGAGAAGAGATTATAAATATTCTTCCATAGGGAGAGAATTAAGCTAATGAGTTTTGATTAAACCTAAGAGTTAGGTTTTCCAAAACCCTCCTCTCTTATCCCCTTCTCTTGCCAACACTGATTTGGCACCGACTGTTTGGCGTCAACACTGATTCATCACCGCCATCGACTGTTTGACGTTGACACCGATTCATCAACGCCACCGACTATTCGACGTTGATATCGATTCGTCGCCACCATCGACTATTCAGCGCTAATACCGATCGGCGCCGCCATCTCATTTGGTGTCATCAAGTTGCTTTGAGCCACCAGGCACCAAGTCGAGTAAGATCCCTCAAATCATTTTGTCTCCCCACTTTGGCTAGTACTAAAGCATAGACACAGCTCAGACTTAGAGAAGTCATCTTGAAGATACTCAGCGTGGATACAAATAGAGGTGAGGTTCGATAACGTCGCTTGGTTGATTTCAGAAGAGGCTATCTTTGTGAGGCTAGCAAACGCTATTTACAAAGTTCGAAAATGAACTCACAGGTATAACTAGATTAAAAGGTTTAATTTAGTTTTTGTAAAATTTTAATTTGTGGTTATGTCCGCACGTGTTGTATCTTGTATGCATGGATGTGTGTTGTAATAAATTAGGATTTATTATGTTTATTTCCGCTACGCATTATTTTGGAAACATGTTAATTGCACGCATCTGCGTCGAGCTCCCCAACAGATCTATCTGTGCTTATCTGCTTGGATCGGTCTGTTGAACTACCCGGATCGGTCTATCGAACCACCCAAATAGGTTGATCGAACCACCATGTTCGGTTGATCGAACAATTTGATCAACCCAAACTTTATTTTCTATAAAACAAAGTTAGCACAACAAGAATAATAATAATAGTCCTATAAAATAGAGTTAGAAACATATGATTATGCATGAATCAATCTTGATAGTTAGGACTATTTGATCTCGACTTAGAAACCTCTAATGGTTTCTTCAGTCGAATCAATGTCTAAGGCTGTCCCAACTAGAACATGTCCTTGCCTTTTAAAATGAAAGGTCTCTGCAGGACTTATTTTACTTACATGCCAAACATCTGATCCAACTAATATGTTTGAACTTCTTTTGCTGCTTAGTGTTCAATTAACCCACCAAGACTTTCCTTACTTGATGTCTGGTCTAGTTGACCCATCAAGTACACTGTTAGATCAGCTTATCTGGTCTTTTGCATGGTGTCTGGTATTTCTGATCCACCAAGACTTCCTTGCCTAATGTTTGGTCCTCCTGACCCACTAGGTCTTTTCGATGCCTAATGTCTAATCTTCCTGACCCATTAGGACTTTCCTACAACACCAAGTTAGCACAATAGATATAAGTAGTAAAGAAAAAAAATGTTAGTAACATATACTTTGGTCGTCCAAATACCCTTGTCCGGTCGACCGCGCGCGATTGACCAAAAATCTTTCGGTCACACTTGCTTGGAGTTCACTCCTCCAAGACTTCTCACTACCTAAGATTCACTCCTTAGGATTTTTCTCTTGCTTGGAGTTCACTCCTCCAAGACTTCTCACTACTTAAGGTTCACTTCCTTAGGATTTTCCTCTTGCTTGGAGTTTACTCCTCCAAGGCTTCTTACTATCTAAGTTTCACTCCCCTAGGATTTTTTTCTTTGTCAAGCATCCGATCAACCTAGACCTACCTGGACTTTTCCCTTGCCTAGATCAGCCTTGACCTGTCAGAACTTCTCACTTTCCTAGGTCATCCTTGACATGTCAGGACTTCTCACTTATCAAGCATCAGGTCAACTGTGACATGCTTGGACTTTTCCCTTTGCCAGTCATCCAGTCAACCTTGATCTGACTGAACTTCTTATTAACTTGGTCAACCTTGATAGATCTCATTAAACATATTGTCAAGCAAATATTAAAACTCTGGACGTCGATTGCACCAACATTGATTTCCAAAGATCAGCACCACTGTGATGATGTTATTCGAAGAACAAAACCTTAGTGTTCTGAAAGTTTAAAAACTTTTTGATCAGTGTTGGGAATGCTTCAAGATGATAACTGAGGGCACATTTGGACTGAGAAGCAATGAAGAAACCTACACGACTTAGAATGGGTCAAATCGGAGCTTGCTAAGTTTATCAATGGATTTTAACTGAAACTCATTGATGGACCTAGGGAATTTGGATTTGTGAAAAATTATCATGAAATGGAAGAGATGAGTGTGGAGAAGATAAATATGGTGTGCAATCCTGGTTTTGAGCCCCCTCCATGAAGTTATAAGTCTGTGTCAATTGGCACGCATGATAAAATTTTGGTTAACATTGGTGATGGTTTTGCAAGATTAGAATCAATGTTTGCTCAAACCAGAAAATAGTGGTGCTGCTTTCCAAGGATCAATACCATTGATTACCAAAGATCATAACCATTGTGGTGTTGGCTGTAAAGATCAATACCAATGTATATGATAATTTGAAAAACTATGGTGTTGGTTTGAAAATATCAAGAACAACATGGTGTTGGGTTGTATTAAAGATGATATTGGATTTAAAAATTTAGCACCAATCAATACATTATTGTGGTGGTATAATAGTTAAGTATCAATATGGTGTTGAATTTAAATCATCAGCACCATCGCAGTGTTCGATTTTGAAAAGAAGCAATGTAGTGCTGAAATTTATATTCCATCATCATAATATAATGTTCAGCACCACTGTGTTATTGGTTGGAACTACTATACATCTTTTAGGTTTTGAAAGTTCAACACCAACTTGGTGCCACCAAGTAGTAAGTGCAAATAAATTGAAACAAAAACCACTGCTAAAACGTTGAAGAAATCAAAATCTCTAAATATATATTTTTTCTGTTTGCTCAACATATAATATCTCATATAAAAAAACTAATCATTTACAATCAGATAATTGTATTTACAGTGTCAACTGATCTTTCAAAAAACCCTAAAACCCTACACAACAATGGATGACAAAAAAACCTAAAATAATATTTTCTAAACAAATATTTATTATACTTGATATAAAACATTCGTCTTACATAGTATAGATTGATATTATAAATAAACAAGAACTATATTCGGTATAATACATACATGAGAAAATCTTGAGGAGAATCAATGAGATGAGGAGAATCGATGAGAAAATATTGAATGAGCTTCTATGTTGAAACCTTGATCAGTCTTCTTTGAGAACAACCAGTCTTCAAAGTTTTTCTTCAACTTTTAGGGTTTAGTCTTCAACTAGTATTTTTACTCTGTTGAAATCCTACTGAAATGTGTGTTTTGTGATGAAACAATTGTGTATAAAATAGGATGAGGTAAGGTAAGCATGGAGCTCAATGTGACTTTTGGGTGGCTCGAATGCTTCGGGAAAAGCTAATATGGTCTGTTGTTGGCGAGAGAGGTAAAATGGAAAACAAGTACGTCCTTTAGGAAATTTAAAAGTTAGGTGCGCCTTTTGCAAATTCAGCAACTTTGAATGTGTCCTTTGGTCAATTGCCAAAGAAACAAAGAGTAATTTTGATCGATCTAAATCAATATTTGATTAGACAAGGGCACAATCTTGTATTTGTGTAGGTTTACTTGAGTATGCACAAACTTTAAATTTGTTGGGGCTAACTAAAGATATTTCCACCATATTAATTAAAGATTAATGGATTTCTATCTTCTCACACTACAAAAAAATAGATTAGCAACGATCATTTCCGTCGCTAATCGGTCACTAATTGATCTTAGTGATGAAAGTACAACATCACTTTAAAATGGGTCGCTAATGTTGATTAGTGACGGAATATAATCTCTGGTCACTAGGTAGCGATGGACATTTAGAATCCGTCACAAAGCTATTGCGATGGATGTTTAATTTTTGTCG
>JBBUKS010046857.1:0-10312 GCA_038050645.1 Hedychium gardnerianum
ACTAGAGTTAAGGTAAATTCAACTACCTAATCAAGGTATCATATCATGTACTAAGGTCAATGTATAAAAGAGAGCAAAGGAAGAAATACTCGCCTCCAAAGTGGATCATGCCGAATGTCCTCACATCCGAGAATCTATTTCAGTCAGAATCCTGCAACGTAGAACACCAATTATAACCAAGTTCTACCATGAATCAAATAACTAAACCAAATCCTTAATCGATTAGGAAATCCTAATTGGATCAACCTAATCATCAAATTAATGGATCAAATAGAACCCAAATTCACCATGTATGAAATCAGAAATTTCCCAACTAACCAATCCATTAACTACATGAAACCCTAGAAATTAGGTCTATACACAACAACTTCATTTAGGTATTAATTCCCCAATGCCAACACAACTAAAACCAATTATCCATTAATTACTGAACTTAAAGCATCCATAAGGTAGAGAAACTTGTTACCCAAATGATTCCTCCTCAGAAACGACTACCGAGGAAACTGAGATGGCTGAAATAGTAGCAAGCAGCCCTGACAACAGTCGGATCTAGCCTGAATAGTGATGGTCAGCAGCTGGGCTATCATCCGGACCATGGCTGCAGCTGTGGATGGCCGACAGCGAATTTGACCAGAGTAGAGTGGCCAGGGATGGGATCTTCCCTGGTTGGCCAATCCTGGCCATAGCAAATGGGATGGTTGCTCTCGAATACGGAAGCTTGAGAGGGCTAGTGGAGGAGCCTCGAATTGGAGTGCTCCCACTAGGGACGGTCGACGATGATAATGATTGGAGAAGCTTCAATCTCGATCGAGATTGACAGCTTGTGGAGAAACTTCGAGATCTCGAAAGCTTTAGTGGAAGAAGTTGTGGCTGGTTCCTCCTCTCCCAATCGGGAGAAGAAGAAGACAAGGGGCGACAGGAGCCTCTCCTATCCGAATCCGAAAAGGAGAGGGCAAGATGGAAATGGTTGAATCGTCGACGGTTGAAGGTGGAGGCGAAAGAGGAGCTTCTTCTTGTGTGTCGGTGGAGATCTTGCCTTTGCTCTTGTGGATCTGATCGGGGAAGAAGGGTTGTGTGAGGTGAAGAGGAGACGGTGGTGGCTGTGGCGTTGTCGGTCAGGTCTTCTCAGAAGCGGGGAGGTGGCAATCGGAGATCGAGTGGAGAGAAGAGGACAGGCGACAGTCGAATTCGGGGAGAAGAGGAGGAGAAGAAATAGAGAACTTAGGTTTATATAAATCAAATCTTAGATTAATATTTATAACTTTAGGTTAATGAAATTAATCAACTCTCAACTTAATTGATATTCAAACAGACTTTCTAAAAACCTATTATTTATATCCCCTTGAACTTGTCATATTAACTTCGTTTAAATTCAGAAAAATTCTTAAAAATTCTCAAAAAATTCTATAGGCTTATTTCTCGATTAACACCCATTATTTTATTATTTTTATTTGTCATATTTAACATTATAACTAGAATCATATAATTGATTAATACTAAGTAAATTAAAATTAAATTTTTTGACAAATAATATTTTTCAAATAATGAAATCAGATTCGAGTTCAATGTTACATATCCTGATTACGTTAAGTTTGTCGTTGTTTCTAAAGGCAACCAATCTTATGCTCTTGAGTTTTAACTTAGTGAATTTGGTGTGATCTCTAGTCATGTGTCTGGAGCATCCACTATCCAATATTCATTTAGATTCCTACACATCAAGTAAGAATTGTTAAAAATTACTTACGTTAATTCAATTAAATTTTAAATTTTGAATATAATTAAAGTTAAGTCTTAAGATTAAAGGATTTTACCATAAGTTTTTAAATAACATTAATTTTCAAAATAAGTTTTTAAAATCATTTTTAAAATGATTTTTAAAATAAGTTTTGAAATAGTTTTTTTAATAATTTTAAAAATAATTTTGAAAGAGTTTTTAAAAATAATCATATACATACATCCCTACAGTCCAAATCCAGAACCCTAATACACAATATGCAAGATCAACCAAGTGACACAAATTGAATTCAAACCCTCCATACCATGACTCACAACCACAAATCAAAATTGTATTTATGTAAGAACTACATCTACACAACAAAAATCAATCCTATTCTTCTTTCAATTCATACAACAATCTAAATCCACAAATCAAAACTTTAATTCACCAAATCAAGATTACCATCATTATCACTGATCTAACTCCTCCGTAATGTTCCTAAAGTGATTATATAACCAATCTCACTTTGTCAAACTTAATAAAAATATCAGCAATCTAAGAATTCAAAATTGTAAACATGCATTAACACATATCTACACACTTTGAAAATTACTGCCCATTAACATACCTGCTGTGATGTCGCTAGAGATGGAAATTGGCTGGAACAAAGGGGTTGTCGGCTGTGATGACCGGATTAGACAAGAATGGTTGAAGGTGAAGGTTGGGTGACCGTTGGTCTGTGGCCGACAGTGGAGGTTGTGATCAACCGGAGGAAATCAGATTTGACCCAAGTAGCCAGGTCTGGCCGGAGCAGGGATGTGGCAGCGCTAGCAACGACAATAGGAAGCTAAACTCGGGCAAGCATAGGATATCAGTAAGGGAAAATGATGATCGGGTCTGAACTATACAAGCAAATCTGGCCGAAGAAGATCTCGCTGAAGATCGGGTCCGACCAAAGAGACTGGCGTTGGATCTACTCTAGGCAGCTGTGGCTGTGGCGGCTAAGGCCTGTAGCTGGCCGATGAGCTGGCCAGTGGCAAGAGGACGTTGGCGTCGGAGATGGCTGGCTACGGTGGTCCTGGAAGAGAGGTCGACGGTCGATCGGGTGAGTAGAAGAGGTTGGCAGCGATGGAGGGGATCAACAGTGGAGCGGCGGTGATGGAATCGGGGGCTGGCCGCCGTGGCCGGCGATGAGGAGGACCGGTGGTCTGCTCACGGTGGCCGGAAAGCGAGAGAGGAGAAGAGTGAAGAAGAAGAAGAGAGGGGCTCGGCGGCGGTGCTCGAGTGAGGAGGCAGAGATGTCGAGTGAAGGAAGGGGTCGAGTGTGGTTTAAATGAGTTCAACTTAGGGTTTGCATTTATAGACTATAGGTTAATTAAGTTTATCAACTCCTATTTAATTTGATATTTCAAACAGGCTTCCCAAAAGCCTATTACTTGGATCCCCTTAAACTTCTTTAATTAACTCCAATTAAATCAAGAAAAATTCCAAAAAAAAATTCTATAAATTTATTTCTCTATCAACGCTCATTATTTAATTATTTTTACTTGCCGTATTTAACAGACTTGGCCTATTATAGGCTTGGGTTTAAAATCATTTGGCCCGGTACAACTTAACATTTTGTCTATTGTGATTGGAGAAATAGGTGTTTTCTCTTTCGTAATATATAACTACGACCAAGGATGACATGAGTGATGCTCATAGGTAATGGCACTATATTTTATTGGTATATTGGCCTATCTCTTTGGGATCAAACACCTTTATATTACAATAAAGGAAGCGTACTTTATTATGCCACCTTGTAAGAATTTGGGTGGAGTTTAGGTGTGACCTAGGTTTTGGAGAGGGTTTGTGTTGAAACTACATCCACACAATTCCCATTGTTGATGACAATTTTGAAAAGCTTGGTTCCGCAGATGCTAAAGTATAAAACATGCTTGTGCTTTTCCACGTATCATGTCATGGGTGTGTCAAACCTTAGTCTCTCCCTCAATCTCTCAATGTCTAGGTGTTCATCTAAGTGTTCAACCTCTTCACTAATATCTAAGGCTTAGTAGTATGCTACTAGGTTGCCTTTGAGTTATGAGGTCAGGACTCTTTGTGGCATTTAGATGCTTTGTAATCCTTGCCACCATAGTTATTGCATTGTATGCCAAAATTAGGGTTCTCAAGATGTCTAGTGGCTCGTGTATTGGCTTTTGATTATCAAATGATAATTCTAGAGCAAGTTGAGTTTGTTGATTGCGATAATACCTTATAAGGTGTGTTGCTAGCATGGGGGCTAGGTGGTGATTTCAAAATTTGTTTGATTTCTATGTCCTTTTTGCATGTCTCTTCAATTGAGGTTGGGGCAAATAATTTGACATGTTAGATTTTTAAGTTCATTGAAAAAGTGGATTAAGGTCTTTCTAGTTTGGGATTACAACAATTGTTCATCAAACTTACTTTGTTATTTTATAATGCTTAGGGATGATTGCTTTTAGGTTGATTCACTCTGTGATATGCTTAGCTCCTATATAGACATATAGTCTTGGACACTTAACTACTATTTTTTTTGGCCGAACCAATTCTTGAGCTTTGTGAATTGTGCTTATTCAGTTTGGATCATATTGTATTACTCAAAATAGGTTTTAGTTAGCAACCCAATCTAGGATACATTAGGGTCTTGCCAACCATCAAAGCTAGGGGCCTCAAGTTTAACTAGTCAAGTAGTGTCACACTTCTCTCTAAGTGTAGGTTAGGTATGAGTATTAGAAAAATGACCATTTGCTTCTAAGGTGGAAAAGTGATCATGATGCATATGAAGTCTAGGTTACACTCGTAGGGCTATGTGAGGCATGTGTGGTCCATTGGCTCAAGATACTTCTTTGTTAACTTGTCAAATATGCTTGCATGTAGTCTTTAAACCATTTTAGATAATCTACCTTAGATCTAAGGTCTTAAGCTTGTCTTCCATTTGCTTACACTTACCATTTAGCTCTTTGATCAATTATTTTTTATGACTGTTGTGGAGATTTAACAACTAAGGAAAATTATACAATTGATATAGTAACTTAAAAAAATAAGTAGAAAACATAGAAAATAAGGATTTTCTTGCTTTATTTAATAAGCAAGCATAGAGAACAATAAATGCATGGAAACTAACCTCTAAAAAATTGGTTCAAGTGGATGTGTAGTGTAAAGGGTTGAGGATTCAAGGAGTTACTGTTTCTAAAAATCCCAAATTTACAAGGTTAAATTGCAAAATTCTTAGACTAATTTATGAATTCCTAGCCTAAATTGCAAAATCTTAAATTAGGTAAAAACAAATTGTGGTGACAAGGGAGGAAGTTGGAAGGTGTTGGTGTCATGGGTCCAGAGGAGGTTGGAGGGTTGAGCAAGGGCAGGGTCACACAAATGTGCAACGATGTTAGGTGTGGGAGATCGAGTGCTGAAGGCATTGGTTTCGGCGTTGTGGCATGGATGTGGCTAAGATGTTGGCTGTTCAGAGGGAACAACAATGCGGGTGGGGGAAATGGTGCAATGGCGAAGAGTAGAACAGGTTTGCATGGGTGTGTGGTGCATCATGAGGATTCAGAATGACTGAGATGGGGTTAGCTTCAAGTGTTGTGCACAGGAAGCTTCAAGCGCCATGCATAGGAAGCTAGGATGTAGTGACAACTTGGTGTTGAGTCATGAAAGGGTGGCATGGTGAGTAGCAGTGTGTTGGGCATTGGTCCTTGGTGTTGTAAGTGCCACATGAGATGAGGGTGGAAGGGTCAAAGAGAATGGGATTCGAATGAAAACTTAAGGAAAAATAACACCGGATATCAAATCAATAGTTTAGCTCTAATATTAATTAATGTAGCACCAACTAATTGTGATGCCAAAAACTCATGGAATAGGTTTCGGGACACAAACAAAAACTCAGGGGAGAATCTTACTGAAGACCAAACCAGGATTTTAGCTCTAATATCAATTGATGCAGCACAAACTAATCATGATGCCAAACCACTTTGAACTCACAACTTAAAAAGAGAAAAATATTATTAAGCTCGATCCTCTGATTCATGGGATCCTTATGCCTTTTATAGGCTCGAAGTAAGACCTGCTCTATGGGAAAATAACTTGGTTGTCTTAAAAATTCTAGCAACTTCTAAATAATTTTAAGAAACCTTTGATTTAAAAATAATAGAAATAAAATAAAATCACTATGTCAATTTTCTGACGACCATATCTATCCTCTACCCATCTCCATCACACAAGATCTACTGAAGACTAGGTTAACCTCCACCACCTGCCCTCTTCATCTACAACCGAATTGTCTTCCATCTCCTTTTCTCTATTGTTGCAGGTGTTCAAAGGCTTCTTTCTCTCTTCCCGGTTTTGATTGTGAGCAATTTCGTAATAAATTGGCTGGTTCTTTAATTCTTGCCGGACTTCATCCTTAATCTATCACTTTCCACCAATTTCAATTGTATTTTTTTTTTCTTTTTTTAAGAAAGTTGTTTTCTTTGCTCAATCTCATGATTTTGAAATGATGTCCAAAAAAATTAAACTCGATTTTCATCCAACTTAGCTGATTTGGATCAGGATTCGCCTAGTTTTCCAACTATACTTTTCTGACTTTACTATTCTGGATACTAATCAGATACAATTAGTATAAGTGTAATCTTTCAATTTAGTAATTCATTGCTAACTTGGCAGCATTGAGGATATGATGGTGCACCACCATTCCAGCAGTTAACTTATCTGAGTCTTGACCCCTTAGAAGTGATGCTCTACCTTTATACTTTATCAACATGATAAAATCGCTAAAAGAAAGAACTATTGCAGATTCTACATTATTGCCAACTTTTGGTTTACATGACTTTAGAAGTTTTCTTTTCCTGTACGAAAAGTCATTTATCTCTTCTTCAGAGTTTGATTTCATGATTTTTTCTAATTCAGGTTATGTTGGCACATCAATAAGTGATGGCCCTGGATGCTTAATGCTGAGGTGTCCAGATCCATCATGTGGTGCTGCTGTTGGTGAAGACATGATTGATCTATTGGCTAATCATCAAGATAAAGAGAAGTATTCTCGCTATCTTCTTAGATCTTATATTGAAGATAATAGAAAGGTAAAGTTTCAGAAACAATATACATCAAGATATTGTTGACTTAGTTTTTGATTTGTATGAGGATGAAAATATCTTGAAAAATTATTTATGGTTGATCTTGCATTTTCATAATTTTCCCCCATGCAGACAAGATGGTGCCCTGCTCCTGGTTGTGAATTTGCAGTTGAGTATGTAATTGGCAGTGGAATCTATGATATTTGCTGCAATTGCTCATATGGCTTCTGTTGGAATGTAAGTATTCCAAATACTTATGATTATGTTCTATGTTTTGGTCTTTATCTTTGCATTAACATTTGGGGTTGCTGAAATGAAAAAACACAGTGCACTGAGGAGGCTCATCGGCCAGTTGATTGTGATACGGTGGCAAAATGGATACTGAAAAACAGTGCTGAATCTGAGAATATGAACTGGTAGTTGTGAGGAACAATTTATTTTTCTCTCTTCTTTGTACTGCTTCTAAAAATTCTAGTAGTTGCAGTTGATCGGTGAACTTGTATCATCTCCTTATAAATAGTAAAATTCTACATATATATATACTAATGTTATCCCTTGTTTCTTTGGTGGCGTTTTTACTTATCTTCTTATAAATACCAAAGGAATCCAACATTTACCTATTAAGATGTGTGTGTGTGTGCGTGTGTTTAAAAGTAAAGTAAATATTCTTTTCAGGTTCATAAGGAAAGGATACAATTCTAATGCTACCGACGTTGTGACTTAACTAATATATGGTCAAAGATGCACAAGCAACTTGAATCCATTATATTTAATTTACAGGACGAGATATAATACATATCAATGTTAAATAGTTTGATATATTGAGTGTAGAGTAGTTTTGATGTTTAACCAATGGAAACACTTTGACTTTGTATATTGGATACAGAGAACATTAGGAAGATATATGACTTAAAAATGTTAATCCTATTCCTTTCATTTCTTTTATTTCATAAGAGGCATGAAGGCAGGACCTGAACCTACAATCTTGGCAATAACTTTCAAACTCCTTATCCAAGCAACTTGGCACCTTTCTATTTCCTCATTTTTTTTTAAAGAATTATTTATTCAAGTTCTGCAGCGACTTTTTTGGAGCATTGTAACATTATCTTTGACAATTGATGCCATAGTTGTGCATTGAATAATATCTTCTCTCTCTCTCTCTCTCTCTCTCTCTATGTTTAAAATAAGTTCTTTTGGGTTTTAATAATGTGTTAATTTTTCTTTAACTAAATATATTATGGTATTTGTTGATTAAATTGTCATGTAATTGTTGTTTCCATTTCCAGGATATTGGCAAATTCAAAACCCTGTCCTAAATGCAAACGTCCAATTGAGAAAAATCAAGGATGCATGCATATTACATGCACACCTCCTTGTAAATTCGAGTTTTGCTGGTAAAATCTTCTATATTCACAAACTTAATATGCTCCCAATTTGGTTGTCTACTCGTCCATTTCTTTTGCATAATAAATGTCCTTGTAGGCTATGTCTTGGTCCATGGTCAGAACACGGGGAAAGGACTGGTGGCTTTTATGCCTGTAATCGCTATGAAGCTGCAAAGCAGGAAGGAGCGGTATAGGTTTACTTGCTTTATCACTATGAAATAGCTTTCACAATCTTGACAATCTGGATTTCCTTCTTTTTATAGTATGATGAATCAGAAAGAAGAAGAGAAATGGCTAAAAATTCTCTGGAAAGATACACTCATTACTATGAACGATGGGCAACTAATCAGTCAGTAAGTGACCTTTCAACCCTTCATTCCTTTTCATTACTTAACTCTTCTATTTTTGAAATATCAGTGGTTTGGACATTTGATTTACTTAGAAACTATCGGTTGCTGATGCTGATAATTAGTTGAGATAGTGCCTCGCATATTTACTTGTTAAAATACCTTGAATTTTAAATTCAGGTCTTAATCAAATAGCAATGATTTTGATAGCACTTCTTTCTACACTATGCTATTCTGGGAACTTAAAGACTTGATCATATGGATAAGTAAGATACACACAATCCTAGCAAGAAAAGGAGGGAAACAGGTAATTTAAAGTGAGCAATCAAAATCTGATCTCATAAATACATATAGAATTTTGTGAAAAAACTGTATTTTGGAGGGGGAGTGTTTAATATCTTTTGAGACCATCAACTCTGATTTCATAGATAAATACAGAACTTTTGTGAGTAGTGTATTTGATGAAGTCATAAAGGGTGGAGTTCTATATCAATAGAGATCCACACTTCCATATGGGGTTAAAAAGACAAAATAGTTAATGTGTGTTTACACTAAAAAGAAATGGGAACGGAAGACGAGAAACACTAACAATTTTTATTTAGAGGAGGATTCTCCCTTTCCATGACATGATTCTGTTGATCATGGTGTGAGTAGATGAAATGCTAAAAAGAGAGGTGGGAAGAGGAGATGCACCAATGGAACATCAATAAAGAGGAGTGACATGTATCAAATCCTATACTTATACTCTACTTTTAATGTTACGCCCTGGAGGTATACTTGTCCGACGAAACGGACGGTACCCCCTAGTGACAATGTGATAGATACAACTTGGTATAAGTCCACACGACTTACACAAGCAAAAAATTCACACAAATAATAATATTCAAATATCCAGATCAAGACATAACACAACAAATCAAAATGCAAATAACCCAAAAAGGTGTGTGTCGACACGACTTAAGATCACAACAAAGTGTCCAAAACCAAATACCAAGAGAAAAATCAAATTCACATAATAGTTCACTTATTATAACATAAGTGCGGAAACCAAAATGAAATAAAATGTAAGAATCGAAAATGCTAAAAACTCTCTATGTGACGCAGGACAGGCATACATGATCTCCCGGCGAAGTAACATCTATCTGATACTTGAGGAAAATAAACATAAACAGAAGAAAGTGAGTCCAAATGACTCCGCGGGTATAAGAAAGATATTACATGATAACTGTAACAATAGGGGATCAAGGTACATACAGTCTCATGGGAAGAACTTTATCATGTATATGATCAAGTACAGTACATATAATCAACTCTGTCGTAGTATAATCCGAAATCTCCAAATAGCATAACGATACTATTTACCAATCTATCTCAGTCTAGTATTTAGTATAAAACCTAACTCCAACTTATGAGAGTTATCACATACATAGGTGAGTCATCTATAAATATGTACATACATCCATCGAGTGCACAATCATCACATGCATATGCAAAGCATGGTCACTCCAGCGTACCCCTTCAGTTACCACGACATCTATGTGACCGAGGGGCTCCAGCTACCACGACATCTGTGTGGCCGAGGGGGGTGGGACGATGACAACTGATCGCACTCCAGCTACCACTACTCTCAGTGACCGAGTGGTCAGGATGCATGGTAGTTATCTAGCTACAACAAGAGGTCTCTGTCTGCACAATGCTCCAGCTACCACTACCTAAGTGGCCGAGCGGCACGACAAGACAAACTGCTCCACTCCAGACACCACTACC
>JBBUKS010046878.1:0-10311 GCA_038050645.1 Hedychium gardnerianum
GATTTTGGGTTTGGTTATGTGATCCATGATATAGTTGATAGTAATTCGTGCTTTATTTTGTAGGGGTTTGATTCAAGACAAGTGTTTCAACTTGTGGACTTTCGGCACGATCTATAATCTAGAGGCGGGTATTTCTTCCCTTGCACTCATTTATAGTTATTGATCTTAGTGTCTGATTTGTTACTTTGAATAGGTAGTTGTTTTTACTTTGATTATATTCACATGCTTCATGAGTTTGATACTTATCTGCTTGCACTTTGTGTTGATCTGTTTATACGCATGCAGTCTCTATTATTTTCATATCTTGTAGTGTGCACACGTGTATGGTGTGTACATTAAGAACATGCTATGATCATGTAGTTGATAGACACGTGTGTGACGTGAATTTGTATTTATTTGTTAGACTTTGTTTTATGTATGCCATGTAATTGTAAACACGTGTGTGACATGTACATAGGGTAATGTAGGATGTGATATATTATTCAGGATATGTAGATGTGGAGACGTGTGAGACGTGTACCAATAATGATGTAGCATGTATTGCATATTTTTGATTGTGTGGTGGACTCGTGTTTGATGTATACCCTAGATATTATAGCATGTGTCGTATGTGTGTGATTGCAGGTGTAAACATGTGTGTGACATGTATTCTAGGTGATATATTATGTTAGCAACTATCATGTCTGATTTATGGTTATAAACACGCGTGTGGCGTGTATTATGATTGGCATATCTTGATGGATATAGTTGTGTATATTGCATAGATAGACATGCATGATGGTAGGATTGGTTGTATTCTATTCATCATGGAGATGCATGTATGCTATCGATCAAGGCTCCCTTCGGGTGTGAGCTAGTCATAGCATCGTGGTTGCATGTATGCTATCAATCAGGGCTCCCTTAGGGTGTGATCTAGTCGTAGCATCATGGTGATGCATGTATGTTATCGATTATATCTCTCTTTGGGTTGGTTGAGTGAGTCGTAGCATCACGGTGTTGCATGCATGTTATCGATCAGGGCTCCCTTAGGGTGTGAACTAGTCGTAGTATCATGGAGACTCATGCTTCCTGTCGACCGTGTCTCCCATTCGTGGTTGAGAGATTTGTTAGTGACCGTTAGTATATCTTGTCGACCATGTCTCCCATTCGTGGTTGAGAGAGTCGTTAGTGATTGAGATATGCTACATGGTTGTCTTTGGGTTGTTATACTCTGGGTTGCCCACGAGACCAGTCGTGGTAGAGCGTTTCTCATGCAGCCTGTAGCTAAATAGCTACTTCCTGTCTACCCACGAGACCAGTCGTGGCAGAGCATTTCTCATGCAGTCCATAACTGACGAGCAGGATGTCTTGGTCATCTTGATTTATTATGGTGGAGGGTTGCTCCCATATATGGTGATTTCTTGTGGTGGAGCATTACTCCCACATATGGAGATTTATTGTGGAGGAGCGTGGCTCCCACATATGCTGAATGTATTCTGATACTTGCACTGGTACATGCATATGAGATTTTGTACCCATAATATTCATACATGTTACTACTCATGATTCTATGTGCAGTTGAGTAGGGTGATGGTGTAGTAAATGCATACATGTGTACTGCTGGTTGATGAGTATAATTTCCTTGTGAGACTGTATACCTTTGAATCTCTGTATACTTTATTGTTCATGCACTATCTTCTTATATCCGCTGAGTATCTCATTTGTACTCACAACCCCTACCTTCCATTTATTGTTTCCAGGTTAACAGGTATATGTTGATTGGGTTGCTTAAAGGATATCTACTCACGTCGTCCCACTCGCATCGAGCTACGGTTCTCTTTTTTCGTTTTGGTTTATTTTGCTTTCACATTTATTTATTGTACTAATGTTGTAATAATTAAGTCATATCTGGTCATTTATTTTTCTTTGGTTATGTATTCGGAGTATTAAGCCGAGCCAGTTCGCAGTTGTGATTTGAATTTCATGGTCAAGTTAGACCTATTATTGTTCTTACTCTGTTTGGTTTGAATTACCTATTCTGCGTGGTTGTGTTATAGTTTGAGCTTTGTGGACTCATACATATAGTATCTGTAATTATCACTAGAGAATATCATCCGTATCTACGAGCATGTGTTCTTCCGGGACGTGACAAATTATATATGAATTATTAACATAATTTTATTTAATTATATTATTATATATGCTTTTATTATTTAAAATTATTTTTGAAAAAATAATATATATTATTTCTCATTGATCAATTTATTATACTTATATAATTTTAAAAAATTTCAAATTAATGTAAAATTTTAAATGTCAAGAATAATTCATTGTGTATTAAAATTTATAAATCGTACAAAATATTCCTACTTAAAATAAATGGTTATTACATTGTTTAGAACATAAACCAATCATATTTTTCAATTGAGCTTAAAAAATTATATTTTTATAAAATTTTGTAAGTAAAATATCTATTTTATTACCATATATAAAATTAGGGGTTTAGTTGGATTTCATTATCTAATTCAAAGTCAAATATATTTTTTTGTTTTTTTTTGCACAAATACTGTTTTTTGTAAAATTAAGTTAAAGATTAAAATTATATTAACCTTTATATCAAAAATTTTAGTATTTTTTTTCAGAAAAATCAGTCAAAATATATATATTAAAATGAGTAACTAATTAAATTGATTTTTATTTGTTAAAAATTAAAAGTGATAGTAAAATAATACTAAAATGAATGACTAAATAAATTGATTATAATCTATAATTAATTTTTTAATGTGCTTATTTTTAAAAATATATATGAATGTGTTATTCTATTATATTAATATTCAAAGATGATCATTCAATGAAATTTTGAAACTTATTAACATAGATATTGATATCTAATTTAAATATTCAAATCAATTAATAATTTTTTTATCACAAACCGTGTAGAACTTAACTTTCAAATTTAATTTATTTAATCTAATATAATTTTTTTGAATTTTTAGTATTATTATCAAAATGTATCGCATCGAAAAGGCATTCATTGTCCATTTGCAGACCTGAAAACATTCTCAACAACCATTGAAAATGTATTAAGAATGCACAAATTTCATTTCTTCTCCCAAATAGTATAGAACACTGCAAATAGCACTAGCCACCAAAACTGCTTCATATTGCAGTACAGTTTCTTTATTTTACCTGTTCATTTACCAAGGTTTGGGGATCTTATTCAGCATGTAGCCGGCACAAAAAGCCATTTGAAAACCCAAATAACCAAGGGTCTATATATGCATAAAGCCATTGATGTTGATTAGAAGCACAAGATTAGAACTAGGAACGTGCACCATAAACCAGTATCCTCTCCTCAATCCTGGCATCGCAACCGGGGCAACAAGCTTTCAACTTCTCATGCATCTCGTTGCAATTTGCACAAAGAACCTGATGAGAACAAGGCAAGAGGACGACTGAGATCTCCTCCTTCTTGCAGATGACACACACCCTGTTGCGATTTAGTTTCTTCGGAGAGTCTTGTGGTTTGCCAAATCCGGTGGGTGGCTTGACATTGGCCTCTTTAACAGATTTGGCATCTGTACCTGCTGTTTTTATGGCATTGGCTGATGGAGGAATGAGCAGATTCAATCCAGCAGTCTGGAGACGAGCAAGTTCTTCTGTGAGCCTCTGAATATCATCCTTGTGGCGCTGAAAGTCTATTTCAGTTTTTCGCCGCAGTGCCTCTTGTCTTCGGCTGGCATTGACCCTAGCTGCTTCTTTGTCTCTACGTTCGTCGGCAACCAATGTGATTGCTTCTTCTTTGGCCTTTATCTCTTGTTTCCACTTCACCTGAACGTTAAAATTTACTTGAAATGTCAACAGTATGACCACCAAATAAAATAGTACATCTAGGTCTATGTTTATCATTTCATTTGTCCAAACATAAAGGATGTTTTTTATGTACTCACCTAATGCCAAGTGAACATGCCAAAATGGAACCAAAAATATGAAAGCAAAGAAGAGAAAAGAATTGGACTGTCTATTTTGAAAGGGAAAATAAAGATCAAGGATGTTAAATTGGATTAACTAACTGACAGAAATATAACGAACACAAGCCACCCAATTATGCCCCAAACATTAAAAGGCAAGTTTTTGTATATATCAGATAACTAAAGTTGACTAAAACCAATGTTCATGTCAAATGTCAATGGAGTCAGGTATTGCTGCAATATCTAATTTTTTGCTAGGAGAATTTTTCATTATTTAATGAATTTCCAACATGATTCTTGATGCTGTCTACAAACAGAACACGTATTTTTCCCTGAAATACACTGACAATGAAATACTAGACAGGCTTCATCACCCCTAACCAATGTTCATACTCTATGAACGAATATCAATCACTTTGCTAGCACATGATTCTTAGTGATAGTAAAGTATAAACACTAACATAAAACTATCTAGAATGTGCCAATTAACTTGGATGATTATTGCATCCACAGGTGTGAGCCACTAGGTCAGGGGTATGGTCTCATTAAGGCGCATGCATGCGACATTGTGGTGATGTGGTCATGTAACTTGGTGTATAGTCTATACGCCGTGAGGGGAGGCTGTGAGGGCCACCTGGGGTGAGCGTAATCACCTTTTGCTACAATGGTGTATAGTCTATAGGGAAAAAAAACTCATTGAGTCACACAAAGCACTTTAGAACTGTAGTATACTCGAAGCTAACTTGATATATAATTGAGATTCTTCAAAGTAGCTTGTAATATGATTGTCTGTTAATTTGATGATAAACATTATCCAACATTAGTTCATGCCAATGATGATGTCTTAACCAAAGACCTGCTCATTTGCACTTCAAACAGAGAATTGTTTTCACCAATGCTGCTTTGTTGATAATGTTACATGTCATCTCACACCTCAATATAGATGACCATAGGAGGACCAAGTCTAGAAACAAGGGGAAAAAGACAGACAAGATAATGACCCATTGAACAAAAGAAATTAACATTCATAAATACCCATATACTTTTAACAAATAAGGTTTCCTCATTACAGTATCTTAATTTGACATGATACTGAACTATTTCAGCAGAACAGAAGACCAAGATGATATATTTTTATAAAAGGACACATATGGACTCTTTGGATAGAGATTAGAGGCATCAAAATTTGAAAATTTATTTCTATGCTGAAGAACAAATAATTCTAGATAATAAAAAAACACACAAAGTTACAGATGCACAGATATCTCTAGATTTCTATGTTTCAATCCTGGACTAAACTACTATAAAGTAATAAGTAAGCTGAGCAAGACTAGGAAAATCATCTCTATTGATAGAAAATCTATCTTGAACCATCAAACAAACAATAGTCTGTGAAACAATTAAGTTTTAAAATTTAAGTCACCCTTCATGAGCACATTGCTACAGGAAGGCAGGCCCAAGGAGGTTGAGGGTTTTAGTGCTCCTGGTTCCCAAGAAATTCCATAAGCAGCAACCCATGAGAGAAAACACAAAGGAGGCACTCACATTTCTGATGAATCCAAGCTGGTTCCTCCAATGCATTCTGTTGGGAACTTGGAAACCAATGCAATTTTCTTCTATTTAACATGGTCTCCACTCTTTAGAATGGGGATTATTAATTTCACATCCAAACGGGTGGAATTTCTTCAAATTCGGTTGTACCAATTATTTTGACTGGTTTCTAGCATGACAATTGTCACTGACTTCCTTCCAGAACTATTTATCAATCTCAACTGTGCTTATTCCTAACCCAACACATTTAGAAACAATAAGATGGGTTGACACCAGGGCACTTCATGACTATCGCTACCAAAGGGAACAATCAATGAATCATATCTCTTCCAATGCTTTATTCATTTCAAAATTCTGATCCTAAATTATATTCTCATCCCATTGTCTGTATCCTATTTTCACAATAAGATACACAAATTCCACATGCTAGATCTGTCCTCTTAATACATGAAGTCACCCTGATTAAAATAATAACTATTTTCAGTACATCTCACAAGAAGGATGAACATAGTATAAAGAATAATGACTGTAAGTGTTAGAAATCAATATATCCACAAAGGAGACCAACAATGCAATGATGCAAATTATCTAGGATAAAAACTTAAACTCACCACATTATCTCAGTTTACAATATATTAGTTGAGGCTAGTGATATATCACTAGATGATGAACAATCCTATGTATATATTAGAGATTCAAAGAATTATTGCTTCTGAATAACTAAAGGATGTTACCCTAACAAAATCAAATGGAACAACTAAAGGCCCCAATTTGTGATTTTTTGTTTTTCAAATATATCATGCAAACATAAATTAGTTTCTCAGAGAAGTCATGGAGTTTAACCATAAGTTTTCAATAAAATCATTCCAATACAAGCAGTTAGAACTTGGTCTATGTTCCTGAATTTCATGCGACTAGTGGGCTCAAGCCCTTTGTTTTTACAAATTTATTATGCAATGTAAATTAGTTTCTCAGATAAGTTACGCAGTTTAACCATAAATTTTCAATAAAATCATTCCAACACAAGCAGTTAGAACTTGCTCTATGTTCCTGAATTTCGTGCAACTAGTGACTCAAGCCTTTTGTTTTGATGCAGTAATTACAAGTTTTAAGCTCGTTATGAGACCTATTTATTATTATTTTCTTTTTGCAACATGAAGTCCTGAGTCTGAGAGAAACCCGTTTCTATTTTTTCTGTTCTATGAATCAATTAATTTTGTTCCCTGATCCTCACAAAAATATTTGGCCTTGTGATCTGAGATCTCAAACATAAAAAATAATATTCTTAGTGAGGATGATATTTAACCACACACATGCAATATTCAGAAAGAGCTTAACAATTTAGTAGGAACAATAAATAAATATATTATTTTTCCTGCCTACCTCATATCCCTTTGTTGCATCCTTGACCTGATCCAATTGATGTTGCATCTGATTGATCTTCTTCTTCTCTTCTGCAATGTCCTCTTGCATCTTCTCTCTTTGCTTCTCCCAAGCCATCATTTTTTTACTACATTTCTTATCCCTCCTTGCCGCTTCTGCACATGTCTTAGCAGATTCTGATGCACTCAACTTGGAAGCCTCAATTTCTGCTCTTATCTCAGCATTATCTGTCTCCAGCCGCCGAGCCACAGAATTTGTTCGGTCTACCTGCCCACTCACCTTCTTTAGTCCATTCTCCATTTCAGTCAATCTCTTCATAGTGGCATCCTCCAATGCCTGCTTTCCCTTCTTCAACCGCAGGTTATCCTCCTTTTCCATCCTCAAATTTCTCAGCTCAGTAAGGTCAGTGTTCATCTTGCGAGCGGCCTGCAATGCCTTCTGCTGAGCCCACTCTTCCCGGTCCTTCACCTGCACGTCAAGCTCCCGAATTTGGCGAATGGCATCCATGATCATGTCTTTCTTAGGGTCCTCGGTGCCATTGTCTTCTAGACTCATGCCGTCCAAGGCATTCAGGACAGAATCAACAAAACCAACATTGAGAGAATAGTTGCACATTATATCAGAAGGGGCAGCAGCATTGTCTCCCTTTGGATGCGACTGCTCTGATAATGGATCAGAGACCCCTTGGAGTCCTGACGGCCGTACGAAGGGGCGAAATCCAGAACCAGGAGGAAAAGTGGAAGCATTCTTCCTCATAGCATACTTCATAGAAGGGGGGAGATCATAGCGCCTGGGATCCGCAGCAACGTTGTCAAGACAAACAGAAGGTGTCGTGGCATCATCTGCAGGAAAGGTTTTATAAATATTATAAGGAGTGAACTCATCAGCACCGGTGATGGAGGCCGCCAGAGGAGCAGCGGGTGGGGCCAGAGTAGGAGAGGGATAGGTAGTGGTCGACGGTGGCAGTGTTGGGATCTCAATAGTGCTGGCGCGGCCGACATGCAGATCGCTCATTAAAAGGCACCACATGGCGTCGCCGCGGGTTAGAGAAGGGCGCACCTGCCTGAGGAGACAGACCATCCCGGCAAGGGAGTATTCCTGGAGATGGCGGATGTCAGTGAACCCGTTCGCAGTGGCAGGGAGGGTGGTGGAGGTATCCTGTAGAGGCGCTGCAGCAGCAGTGGACGCCGGAGGCGAGTTGAGATGAGCGATGGCGTTGTGGAGGATGTTGGAGAGAACGTCCATGGACCCATAGCAGTGGCCGTTGCAGAGGATCGCTCTGAGCGCAGCGTCCTCGTCGTATCCGAGAGAGACGAGCCGCGCGAGCGCCTCCTTGTACAAAAATTCGAGATTTGTCAAAAGGAGCTCCTCCAGCTGCTCCTCCGTGCAGTAGCCCCACCCCGCATCCCCATAGCCAGGGATTGAGCTAGGGTTAGGGATACCGAAGACGGGGTCTGGGTCGGGATCGGAGGGAGAAGAGGCGGAATCGGGAGGGAAAGAAGGGGCGTCGAGGACAGGGTCGGATGGAGCGATCGCCCGGGCGGCAGACTCCGGAGGGTGCTTGGCGGCGCGTCGGGGCTTCCGGCCGCCACGAAGCGTTTTGTCTCTGGCGTTGCTTCCCATCGGAGGCGGTGTCCGAGGGCGATCGGGGAGGGGAGACGAGGAATCGGAGATCGATCGGAGGCCGATAGGGATTTGGATTCGGCAACTAGAGAGAGGAAAGATGACGAGAAGGAGAGAAAGAGAGAGGAGGCGAACTTTGGCATCGAGAATTTGATGGTGATGGTGGATTTGCTCTGGAAGATCAAAACCAGCCCACTGCTAGCCCATTTATATTTAGGTTTGTGCCTGTTTAAGGCCCATTCAATGAATTTGATTTTATACGAGAATTATGAATGACCATGATGATGCCAAAATAGATAAATAGTTGCTTATGTCAAATATAATAACATGAGATTTTGATACATGATTTGATATATTAAATTAAATAAATATTTAAATAATATATTAGATGAATATTTGAATATATCAAATATTTAATAGATAAATATTTGAATATATCAAATATGTTAGATGAAATTTAAATATATTAAATATTTGTTAGGTATATATTTAAATATATCAAATATTATCATGTATATCAAGATTTTAGAATATCTGATAACATTATCTTATTTAATTTATCATAATTTTAAAGAAAAGTAAAAGCTAGGTTTTAAATTTTGTTACTAGCATTATTAATAATTCATATAGAAACACACTAGAAGAGGATAAATAGTACGTCATTTTTTTTATTTAAAACTTATTTTATCTTTTTCAGAAATAAATCGTGGAAATAAACATAAAAATACTCAAGCACACAAAAGATATTTTTATTTTATTTAGTTCGCATTCTCTTGCTACTACTCTAAGACCTGCGATTATTGATCGCTTTCGATGGACAATCCATTAGCAATCTTTTTCTCAAAAGAGAAAGAGATTTGTCCTTTACAAAAGTCGAGAATGATAACATATTTACCATTCCTTTATAGATTAAAGTACAAAGACGAAGTAAATAAAAATAATTATACCGACAATGTAAAAGATTCGAAGTTGAGCATGATTATTGAAGCAGCGATTCATCGTAGCGTCGGCGTTTCAGAACAAAGCGAGAGTAGGAGCACTTGAGCAATTGGTGTTGAAGCTTCTATTTGAGGCTTTCTTTTATAGACCCGGATCGATCTACCGATCAACCAGATCAATCTATCGATCAGCCTGATCGATATATCGATCTACCGATCCACCTTAATCCAATCTCCTTTATCCACATCATATCCTCGATGTTGATCCTCTATCACGTCAACACCACAATTCTTATCCTTGATTGTGCCCTCTGTCACGTCAGTTGGTCAACTCTTATCTTCATGTCATATATGTAAGATTGTCCTTATCCTGTGCCACGTTAGCAATTTGAGACTTCTCTTGTCCACCTCGGATGTCACATCAACATACAAGACAACTCGGCTGACACCACAACATCCGATCTACCGAACCTAGCCGTTCGATCTACCAATCAAGGCGATTGGTCTACCAATCAAGGCGATTGGTCTACCGATCCTTGCAAAACAAAGTTAGCACAAAATATAATAATTTAAACACAATGTAAGTTTGACAATTACTTAACTGTCCGATCTCGACTTCAGATTATGAGTGGAAACCCGTAGTTGAATCATCGCCTAAGGCTGTCCCCTTTGTTGGTGTAATTTGCACTAAAAGTCTAACCCTAAGGTTTTGATGTACGCCAACAGGTTAAAGTTAGAGTGTTCCTATTTAACAAGTTGAGCTAAGTGTGCAGGGTTGACTGACTTGATGGATCTAGAGGGCTAGACACCAGGCAGAAGTCCAGATGTGCGATTCTGGCAGGAAGTCCAGCTGGGTCAGAGAGGAC
>JBBUKS010046889.1:0-10311 GCA_038050645.1 Hedychium gardnerianum
CTGAAGGGTCGTGGGCCTTGGAGTAGGAGTCGGCGAAGGCTCCGAACCAAGTAAAACCAATTGTGTACTTTCCTTTTCGATTTCTTTTTTATTTTCCGCTGTGTACTCGAAAGTTTCTGAAAAGTTTTAAAAACCGTGAAAAAGAATTTTTTTTTAAAACACGTGATTCACCCCCCCCCTCTCACGTGCACTCGATCCTACACAAATTAGCGTCGTTTGTGGGAGCATTGAGTTAAGACCTAAATCAGGACGTTAAGATAGATGACACTGGTGCACCCAACGTCATCACCATGGCGACAGGAGATTTCAACAAACTAGTCACTGCGATGGTACAGCGGTGTTATAGAGACAATCGCAACAACCAACGTCGTTCTTACCTCCACTTGGCGAAGGGCCTACCGGATCAATGGAAGGTCCACAAATACCTTACCAAAGGTCGACTAGGCCCAAGAAAATGCCTCAGGTGACAGTCCCTATCTTAGGAGGCACGTCGGTAGCAAGGGAGTCATCTTTGGAGTCCTTCGGAAAGACCCCACATCGAGGTCCTTCGAAGGAAAAAATCTTCGTACCCGATAGAGCGAAAGCTTCTCTAGGTCCTTTGTTCTCCAAAAATGTCCTTCGAGATAGATTACCTAGCATTTTTGGGCGCTGCAAATCAAAAAATACAATGGAACCACTGACTCCGAGAGAATGCCTCCTTACTACATCAATATACGGAAGACATCAAGTGTCGGGTCTTCCTTACTACATCAATATACGGCTCAAAGATGGTTCAACCGACTCCCCGCCTCCTCCATTCATACTTTCAAAGAGTTCAAAGTTATATTCATGCAATACTTTGCTACTAACCGAAGATATCAGAAGACTTTGCATTATCTATTTGCCCTCAAACAAAAATTTAAAGAATCTTTGAAGGGATATCTATTACGATTCAGTCGGATAGTCATAGATGCTCCTTCCATTACCTCAAAGTGCAGGTTAGTATTTTTTTCCCAAGACCTAATAGATGGCGACAACTTTAGATCCTTGGTAAAAAAAACCCTGAGCGATTTCGACGGGCTACAAGCCCGGACACTTAAGTACATTCAGGGAGAAGAAACTCAGTCTGCCAAGAAAAGAAAGGCGCCAACCCGGGTGGTCGCTCCTCAGATGGACCGTAAAGCTCCCCCTTCCCCTGTGAAATCGAGAAAACTCTAACTACAGGAGCGACAAAGTGGTGCATACTATGGAAGTAGCCGCTACCCCGGTTCCTGAGTCCAGTCGAGAATTCTCCTCGAAAAAATAATATTGCGCCTTTCATAACTTGAGTACCCACTCAACCTGAGAATGCGAACAGTATGCCCGAGAGTTGCGGTGAGTGGCGGACCATCGAAAAGCTTCTCGAAATCAATCAAAACAAGGAGGATCCCCTAAGCCTTACCACTGTCCTCACCGCTACGAATGGAATACTCGCTCGACCATAGGTCAAATCAAGCATCTCCTAAGAGGAAAACTCTATCCCCATCTTGGTCTCCTCGGAAAACGGATAGGGAAAAAGATAAAGGCAAAAGAAAAATGGATGTCCAAGGAATGGTCCACATGATTTCAGGAGAATCAACAGATAGGGATTCCACTCGAGTCCGCAAGGCTCACAGTCGGAGACTAGAAAACTATGGAGTAAGCACCAATCAAGGAAGCGAGAAAGGTCTAGTGATTAGCTTTGGGCCCAAAGATTTAAAAGGAGTCAAAACTCCTTATGACAATGCCCTGGTTATCGAAGCCAATATTGTCAATTATATGGTGAAAAAGATGTTCATCGACATGGGAAGTTCCGTCAATATCATCTTCAAATGGACCTTTAATCAATTGCAACTAGAAGAGGAGGAACTTCGCCCTGTGAGCATTTCCCTGTATGGGTTCATAGGGCATAAAGTACAACCGATGGGTCAAATTACTCTTTTTCTTTCTCTAGGGGAAGAACCTACGATGAGGACAAGGCGGACACCCTTCTTCATTGTGAATATAGTTTTTCCTTACAAAGTTATATTGGGAAGGTCTGCTCTAAGTGCATTTCAAGCAATGGTATCCACCTTCCACTAAAAGCTCAAATTTCTAGTGGAGAACCAAGTTGAGGAAGCAAAGAGAGACCAGTTAGTAGCCAGAAAATACTATATCAACATGATCAAGGCTGACTCACGCAAAACCCGCGAACGCAAAAAGGCTCGGTACAAGTTGTTCAAGATGTAACCCCATCTTACCCAACAGAGGACAAAGAGTATATTCACCCCGACTCATCAGAAAGAATTACCCGGGTGATCGTTGATCTTTTTCAAAACTAAAAGAGAAATTAATTACGTGCCTCTCATGGAATCATAATGTCTTTGCCTGGTCCGTCAGAGAGGTCACAGCGATTTCCCCAACGATGATGGCTCATCGACAGAACATACTCTCGGATACCCGGCCTATCCGATAAAAGAAACAAAACTTTTCCCCTGAGCAAAACTAGGTAATTCAGGCGGAGATTAAAAGATTGCAAGAAGTTGGCCACATTCGAGAAGTCCAATTCCCGACTTAGCTGGCCAACATGGTGTAGGTGTCCAAACTTGGGGCCAAGTGGAGGGTCTGCATCAATTTCCAAGACCTTAACAGGGCTTGTCTGAAAGACTGTTATCCCCTGCCTCGCATTGACCAGCTAGTGGATTCAACGTTTGGCTCTGAATTCATATGTATGCTAGATGTCTACTAAGGATATCATCAAATCTCTTTGACTTTGGAAGATCAAGAAAATGTTAGCTTCATCATCACTGTTGGAACCTTTTGTTATACTGTTATGCCCTTTGTACCAAAGAATACAAGAGTTACCTACCTACCAACAACTTATGGATCGAGTTTTTAACCATCAAATTGGGAAGAACATTCAGGTGTATGTAGATGATATCTTGATCAAGACCGCTCAGGCCAAAAACTTAATATCGGACATTGAAGAGACATGCGGCACACTGAGGCAATATGGGTTGAAACTCAACCCAAGCAAATGCTTGTTCGGAGTTAAAAACAGGAAGTTCCTCGGATACATTGTGATCGAGAGAGGGATTGAGGCTAATCCTAAAAAAATCCAAGCCCTCCAAAGCATGTCGTCCCCTCGCAACCTTAAACAGGTACAATAGTTAATGGGTCGCATCATGGCGCTATCTCAATTCATTTCCCGATCAGCCAATCGAAGTTTGTCCTTCTTCAAAGTGCTAAAATAGGCTTCCAAGTTCGAATGGGATGAAAATTATAACAAAGCCTTCAGCGTGTTGAAGGAATACTTATCGCATTTGCCACTCCCCGCCAAATCGATAGCTGGCGAAATGTTATGGGTATATCTGTTCGCCTCGAGAGGTGCTATCGTCATAATATTGCTCCGTCAGGAGGACAGTGTACAACATCTCATATACTTTTTCAGTCATATGTTAAAGGACGAAGAAAGCAAGTATATCAACCTAGAGAAGTTAGCTTTTGCACTGACTCTCGCAGCTTGCTGGTTGAGACCTTATTTCCTGGCTCATCCAATCATGGTTCTCATCAACAGTGGTCTCGGATGGGTACTAACAAACCTGGAAGCCTCTAATAGATTAATCAAGTGGACTACTAAATTAAACGAGTATGACCTTTAGTATCATCCAAGGACTGCCATCAAAGAGCAAGCCCTAGTAGACTTCCTTGTCGAAGTCCCAGAATCAAAAGACGAGGGAGTGTGAAAATTTTATGTGAATGGATCGTCCACTCGACAGGACAGCGGAGTTGAGATTCTTTTGATTTCTCCCCGGGACGATGTGCTCCAACTCTCCATCCGGCTTAACTTCCTCATCTCCAATAATGAAGTCGAGAGCGAAGCTTTACTGGTAGGGCTCCAAACCGCCAAACAAGTGGGGGCCTCCCGAGTGATCATCCATTCAGACTCTCAGTTAGTCGCTCAGCAGCTATCAAGAAGCTTTGAGATACGAAATAAGCGGGTATGGCGATATTCAGAACTTTTTGAGAAACTAAAGACAGGTTTCCAAGAGGTCACTATTCGCAAAATTCCCCACATCAAGAACTAGAAAGCAGATGAGTTGGCCAAATTAGCAAGCGCACTGGCCACTTGGACTCCAAATAATTTGATAACTCAGACTCTGCTGATAGCACAAATCGATAAAACTCTTAGTCCCGACACACCAATCGACTGGAGGAAGCCCCTCATCGACTACCTTGAGCAAGGAATCCTACCCGTAGATCACAAAGAGGCTCGATTACTCCGAAGAAAAGCTTCACGATTTACTTTGATCGGAGATATATTATATCATCGTTCCTGTTGGTGCAATCGATCTCCAGAATTTTGATGTTTGTTTGAAAATATGTTTAATGGGGTCTGGTCAAGGTTGACCTAGTCATGTGAGAAGTCTAGTCAGGTCAAGGTTGACCGAATGACTAGCCAAGAGAAAATCTTAACTGCGATTTGACAAAAAAAAATTCTAACTGTGATTAGGCAAGATAAAGTCCTAATTGGAGTTTAGGCAAGGGTGAGTAGTTTACCAAGTGACTAGCAAGTTCAAGCGGATTTGGAGGACTTAAGGCTTGGTAAAAGAAAACCCTAGGGTAAGGTAACCCTAGGTCCTTAAAAGGAGGTAACCCTAGGTAATGAGAAGTCTTAGAGGAGTGAACTCTAAGCAAAAGAAAAATCCTAGGGGGATGTAACCCTAGGTCCCTAAGGGAGGTAAGCCTAGGTAATAAGAAGTCTTAGAGGAGTGAACTCTAAGCAAGAGAAAAACCCTAGGGGGAGGTAACCTTAAGTCCCTAGGGGGAGCTAACCCTAAGTCCCTAGGGGGAGCTAACCCTAGGTAATGTAAGTCTTAGAGGAGTGAACTCTAAGCAAGAGAAAAACCCTAGGGGGAGGTATCCTAGGTAACGAGAAGTCTTAGAGGAGTGAACTCCAAGCATGTGTGACCGAAAGGTTTCTGATCGACCATGCACGATCGACCAGAAGAGCGATTTTTGGTAAACCTAAGTGTAGGTTTGCTAAACACTATTTTACATTACTATTACTATTGTGTTAACTTGGTGATGCAAGAAAATTTTAGTGGATCAGGTCGATCAGATACTAAGCAGTCAAAGTCCAAACAGGTCTGGAGGACCCGATGTTTAGTAGGTGAGTTGAGGTAAGATCCTGGAGGAAGAGCAGTGAAGTCGCGTTTCGGTAGGGACAAACCTTAGGCTTTGATCCAATTGAAGAAACCAACGGAGGTTTCTAAGTTGAGATCAAGATAATTCTAATTGTCTCACTTATGCATATATTTTCTGACTCTATTTTGCAGGACTTCTATTATTATTGCTTGTGCTAATTTTGTTTTACAAATAAACAAAGCTCAGAGTTGACCATGAGTTCAGTTGACTGAATTGGAGACTTCGTCAACCAATCCGGCCAACATGGCACAATATCGATCAGAATTCGCAAACTTGGAAATACACAGAGATCAGTCAATGGATAAACTTTATCAATCAACTGATCCAAATTTGGTAATGATAGAGATCAAATTGAATCAACATAGAAAAGGTATATACTGGTATTAGTCGATAAATAAATTTTATCAGTCGACCGATCTAAATTTGGTAACGACAAAGATTAGATCAAATCAACACAGAAAAGGTATACATCAAGATCCGTCGAATAAGCTTTATCAGTCGACCGATCTAAATTTGGTAACGACAAAGATTAGATCAAATCAACACAGAAAATGTATACACCAAGATCCGTCGATGGATAAGTTTTATCAGTCGACCAATCAACGAAAATCATGGAATCGAACGGATCGGATCAGAGCAAAGAAGAAAAGGCGCGGGGTTTAGTCGACAGATAAAAGATTCATTCGACGGAAAGGATCATTAGACGGAATGGATTTTCAGTCGACTGAACGCTGCCTATAAAAGAAGACCTCAGGGTCTCTGCCGATAATCAACTCTCTTCTGTGCTTCATTTCATCTCTGCTGCTCTAACTGCAAGTATTACTTTTATGACACCGAGAGACTCTCCAACAACCGAAGTTATTCCTTCTACAATATTGTTGTCGGTATAATTTTATTTTACTTGCATTTAATTAAAGGAGATAGTAGTGCTATTACTATTCTCTTATTCTCATTGTACGAGTTTGCTTCTTCTCCGAAAGGTTTCGAAGAGAAGAGCGACATTGATTGCCCATCGAAAATGACCAAGAGTCGTGGGCCTTGAAGTAGTAGTCGTTGGACTACGAACCAAGTAAAAAAAGAATCGTGTACTTGTGCTTTTGTATTTACTTTACTTGCTGCTATTTAACTTTGATTTACGAGAAAAGAAAATATTTTAATTGAACGAGATTCACCCCCCCCCCATATCTCGACACCTTCGATCCAACAGTTCCTTCTCAAATGTTTCGGTCCCAATGATGCAGACTATGCCATGAGGGAAATTCATGAACGTATTTGCGGGAATCATATGGGTGGGCGAACCCTGGCTCGAAAGGAGTTACTGGCCGGATATTTTTGGCCAACACTGTAGGAAGATACTGTTCGGTTTGTCGCTTCCTACATCCATTGTCAAAAGCATCAGAACCTCTCTCATGGATCGATTGAATTTTTAAAGATCTCTACCGTATCTTATCCCTTTGACCAATGGGGTATGGATATTGTGAGCCCTTTTTCGATTGGGCCATAACAGAAGAAGTTTCTCTAGTAACGGTGGACTATTTCTCTAAATGAGTAGAAGTCACCTCGCTGGCTCGAATAACGGAGGATGTCGTCAATAAATTCTTATGGCAGAACATTGTTTGTCGATTTTGCCTCCCTCACAAACTCGTCTTCGATAACGACTGACAATTTCAGGGTCGTCGGTTGAAAGAATGATGTGAAGGCTTCGACATCCAACAAGCTTTTATCTTAGTTGCTTATCTACAGAGCAACAGACAAGTGGAGGTAGTCAACAGAGAGATAGTGCGTGAGCTCGAAGTTAAATTGGATCACGTTAGAGGTAACTAGGTCGAGGAATTGTCAAGTATCCTCTAGGCTTATCGAACCACTCCTCAGGAAAGCACAGGAAAAACTCATTTTCACCTCGTCTATAGTGGGGAGGCAATGGTCCTGATGGAAGTTGGCGAATAAATTCACTCGCAGACTTTCTTATGGGTAGGATAACGTAGATCTACGACTTCTTGACTTAGACTTAATCATCGAGACCAAGGAGAAAGCGGTCACCCGACTCATCGCCTACAGACAAAGGATGCATTAGAACTATGACAAACCGGTCATTCCCCGTTTCTTTCAAGTAGGAGACTTGGTCCGGCGAAAGATCAAATCAGTTGGAGATGTTAGCAAATTGAAACCACAATGGGGGGCCCATTCTAGGTAATTAAAAAATTAGATTCAGGATCCTACTACCTGCAGAACTCGAATAGTAAAGATCTTGACAGACCATGGAGCGCCAACCATCTGAAGCCCTACCACTCCTATGGAGTTTGTCATATCCTTTCCAATATCTTTTTTCCAAGAACGATCATGTAATTTCTTTTTTATCAATAAAAGAATCTCTTTTTGTTCGTTAGATTAAAAGTACTCCCCCCAAATTCTCCCAACTTGAACATGGTCGGGGTTGAGATCCTTGTGGCTGCGATATCAACTTTC
The DNA here is from genome assembly GCA_038050645.1 of Hedychium gardnerianum. Taxonomy (NCBI): domain Eukaryota; kingdom Viridiplantae; phylum Streptophyta; class Magnoliopsida; order Zingiberales; family Zingiberaceae; genus Hedychium; species Hedychium gardnerianum. The sequence continues at coordinate 7,651 of JBBUKS010046889.1, forward strand.
CCATTTTCAAAGGGATGAACATATATAATATCGACCATATCTTTTTCAGGGCTCAAACTCCCCCAACTTGGATATAGTCGGGGTCGAGATCCTTGTGGCTGCAATATCAACTTCACCCTTTTCAAAGGGGCAAACATATATCGTATCGCTCATATCTTTTTCAGGGTCCAAACTCTCCCGATTCGGACATAGTCAGGGTCAAGATCCTTGCAACTGCGATATCAACTTCCTTCTTTTCAAAAGGGCGAACATATATTGTATTGTTTGTATCCTTTTCAAGACTCAAACTCTCCCGACTCGTATATAATCAGGGTCGAGATCTTTGTGGCTGCGATATTAACATCCCCCTTTTCAAAGGGCAAACATATATCGTATTGTCCATGTTTTTTGCAGGGCCCAAACTCGCTCGACTCGGACATAGTTGGAGTCAAGATCCTTGTGGCTACGATATCAACTTCCTTCTTTTCAAGGGTGCAAAATATATATCGTATCACCTGTGTCTTTTTTAGGGCCCAAACTCCCCCGACTCAGACATAGTCGAGGTTGAGATCTTTGTGGCTGTGATATCAACTGCATCCTTTTCACAAGGGGTGAACATATATCGTATCGCCCGTGTCTTTTTCAGGGCCTAAATTATCCCGACTCTGACATAGTCGGGGTCGAGATCCTTGTGGCTGTGATATTAACTTCCCCCCTTTTCAAAGGGGTGAACATATATCGTATCACTCGTATCCTTTTCAGGGCCCAAACTCTCCCGATTTAGACACAATCGGGGTTGAGATCATTATAGCTGTGATATCAACTTCCTCCTTTTTACAAAAGGAGAACATATATCATATCGCCCGTGTCCTTTTCAGGGCCTAAATTACCCCGACTCGGACATTGTTGAGGTTGAGATCCCTGTGGCTGCAATATCAACTTCCCCTTTTCAAAGGAGCGAACATATATTGTATCACTTGTGTCCTTTTCAGGACCCACACTCCCCCGACTCGTATATAGTCGGGGTCGAGATCTTTGTGGTTGCAATATCAACTTTCCCCTTTTCAAAGGGACAAACATATATCGTATTGCTCGTGTCATTTTCAGGACCATAACTTACCCGACTCGAACATAGTAATCCTTGTGGCTACGATATTAACTTTCTCTTTTACATAAGGGGCGAACATATATCGTATCGTCCGTGTCCTTGTTAGGGCTTAAATTCTCCCCGACATAGACATAGTCGGGGTCGCAATTCTAAAGAACATCAAAAGCTATGTTATCAAGAAAGTAGAAGACTCCAAAAGATAAATTTTCATTATATCCCAAAAAGTTTATTACATTAACTAAATCCCTAAGGGGATTGGTTATATAAAAAACGCGGGGCTTCCTAAGACAAATCTACCACATCTTCTTCTAGTAGGTTGTCAATGATTTTGTCCTGATCGATGGGGGGAGGAGCCACGTCCGCCGGCAGATGTCCGCCTTTTGTAGCTGCCGAAGGGTGTCATTTATTCCATATCGCACCATTCAATCGATGTAGAAGGCGATCATGTCATAAAATTCTTCTGAGCGAAGGAAATCCCTCTTCCTATTTATCCATTGTTCCTCCTCCTCGGCTTGATACTTTTGGAGCTAGGTTATTTGTCCCTCTAGTTGGCCCCTCAGCGATTCCATTGCCACTTGTAGTTCAGACTTGGATGCCTCAAGCACCCTCGCTTCCTCCTGGGCAGTCCCCAGCGTGGCCCGTGCAACCTCCAGCCCTTGTAGTCGAGCCTCGGCTAAGGCCCGAGCAAATTCGACATTTTTTTAGTAGTCTCCAAGGCCGCCTGTAGCCTGTCCTCAGCTTCAGCCTTGGCCGCCTCCATCTCCGAAGGGAGAGAATCCAGTTCTTACAGGCGGGCCTCCGCCAGGGTTTGGGCCAACTCTGCGGTTGTTCTAATGACCCCCAACTCCACCTGCAACAGCCCAAGGTCCCTCTAGCTAGCCTCCAAGTCAGCTTGGGTAGCTGCCACCCGAGCCTTGGCTGCCTCTAGCTCTTCCTGCCACACCTTCGCGGCAGCGACCATCTTCTTCCTCTTCTTCTACAAGGTCTCCTTCTTCGACTTCAGATGTTGGATCTCGTTCTCCAAAGGCTCGACCCGATGCCTCATCATCTCAATGTCGTGAATCGCTCTCTCGCCCGATCTCTCAGCTAACACCCCTCGCACTCGGGTGAGTTATGTTTGGTTACCAGCAGGGTCTGCTATCAACTTCTTTAAATGAGTAATCTCTACCCGTGCCACACTCAACTCCGCCCTCTTGGGGGGGGGGGGGGTGCATTCCCCTCTTAGGGGGAGAGGCTTAGACACAGGGAAGGATGGAGCTACCCTCTGTCTAATGGCCTTCCGACTCTGTCGATGGCGATGGAAGACGAAATGGAGGAGAGGGCGGATTGACCGAGCTCTTGGCTCGTACTTGAGAGTCCTCTGAGGCGAGCACAGAACTTAAAGGTCGGGTTGCGGGCGATGAAGGGCCCGTTTGAGGCCCAAGAGAACGACGCCGCTTCCGGGTAATCCTCATCGGCGCATCAGATTCCTCCACAGACGAGTCTTTCGCCAGTAGGGGAGGTAGTCATGGGTGCCTTCAGCTATCCTCCAGTCAGGGGTGTGACAGCCACCCGGGACGTTGCCTCTGCGAGAG
>JBBUKS010046899.1:0-10310 GCA_038050645.1 Hedychium gardnerianum
TTATTATTATTATTATTATTATTATTATTATTATTATTATTATTATTATTATTATTATTATTATTATTATTATTATCATTATCATTGTAATCAAAATATCCAACTCGTCGAACCGACTAATTTTAGAAGTAACCAACTCAGTCCTACAAAAGTTTCATGACTATCAAGATAAATATGGAAGCATGAATGACTCATTGCTCCATAATTAACGTTCCAGAGTTGTCTTCCCACTTAAGAAAATTAATTTCACAGTACGTCGCAGGTAGGAATTGACCCATGGATGTGTCAAAGACTATATTATATATTTTTATATATCAAATATCCACATCTACAATCTAATTAATTCTAGGATAAATGACTCAACCCCACATTTCACTATCAAGTAAATCCAGAAAACACAACAACCTTTGACATGACACTCATACATCATCAAAAATTTGATTGACGCAAATCTATCGTTGTTTTGGAGAAATATCAAATTTCTTACCACCATATGACTTTTAAAGACTATATTCTATAAGATAAAATCTGTCACCCTAACGGTTCCCTACGACTGTCTTACGTTATTAAGAAAGAGTAAATTAAGTACCGAGCAGGCCCCCATATGGGAAAGTATTTTCACGACTTCATCGGGATTCAATCCTTATTTAATTCTATAATTTATCACATGATTACCGGCTCGGTTATGCTTGGGGCTGTCAAAGACTATATTTTAAAAAATAATAAACTATGTAACAGGTGAACCTGGGGCGACCGGTTTAGCCCCACGAAAGTTTTCACCGGTCGCCCGGGTAAATTAGGAAGCGTTTGCGGCGGGCGACCCAGAAGCCCAACATCATTTAGTTGCGTGCCTCATTTAGAGGAAAAAATCTCTGTAAATGTGTCATAGTTAGAGATCGAATCATGAGTGTCTAAGTGACACCTTAAGCGCCCTACCACTGCATCGTAGTCCCAGGGCTATCAAAGACTATATTAAAAAAATGATATACCCAGCTAACCCTGGGGATGATCAGTTTGGTTCCACGAAATTTTATTCATCGATTATCAAGGTAAATCGAAAAACGCTCATAGTGGACGGTCTAAAAGCTCAGTATCTTTTAATTGTACGTTTTATTTGAAAAAAAAATATATAAATATATTATAATTAAAGATTAAATCATAAATATTTAAATAATAATTAAAATATTTTATCATTATATCGTAATCCTGGAGCACTATGGAAGATTATCTGAGATTTATATACTGATTGTTCTTCAATTAAATGATTTTCCAGGATTTTAAGCATGAATTGGAGTAATTTATTGAGAGCTAGGAATTAAGTAATGAGATCGAGATGATATATCTTCTTCCCTCTCTCACTTAACCATCTCCCAATGCGTTGACTGCATTTGCTTCATACGCGACGACTCCTGTCCCAGCACTCGATTCAGTTTCTTGTCATCACGTTGGCCCTCGCCCAAAAATCTATGCGGGATCCTGCCCGCCACATGCATTCCACGTGCCTTCGTCTCGATCCTCATTCATGTGAAACCCTAAACAAACTTTGACCACGCACCGGTGTAAAACATTATAAATTAAATGCTCTGGTCGAAACTGTGTCCATTTCATTTCATGCATTGTGTTCTATAATTGGAAAAATATACAAGTTGTATGGTATGAGCTATATAATTTTATTATAATAAAACATAATTATATTTATTTAAGATATTTTTTTATAGTTTATTTTAAGATTAATTGTAGTCGACCGTCAAATGACTAGAAGGTGAAAAGAGTTTTTTCTCCGAAGACGTACGTTCGTCAAAAATTAATCATTATTTTATTATAATAAATCTGTCACTTATTAATCATCTGAACACTCTCGTGAGGATAAATATATGATTTTATTGCTTAAATATTTGATCATCATGCTGATTGATAGATTTTATGATCATGTTTGTACAATTTTTATGATATGTTTTGATGAAAATTAAAAAAGAAAAATTAAGTTATAGTCAGGAAACAAAGGAGGTGGCTCAAGCTAATGTCACCTAGGGAAAGGAGCAACTCTTCTCGAAACCCCTAGAAGGGCCTTTGCCCATCCCGGAAGGATCGATCACGAAGGCCCGAATTAAGGTTACGAAGGAAGCACAAACTAATTGAAGAAGTTAAAGCTCAAGTTGTGGTTGGAATCACAACGACAAATGGTCAATAATAATGTGACTCAATTAGCTTAATCTAGGCCCCCAATTAGGTTAACCATATAAATAAGCGTCCAATGAAATATAGTGGGCTTCAACCCCTCTTGGTATTTTAGGATTGACTTAAATACATGGGCAACATGTCGTATAAATAGGGGTTGTTCAGCCAAGTATGCTCATCAACCTTCATTACTTGTTGGTCGTGACACTTTCTATCCAACATTGACGATTCCAGCTTCCAAACTAATTATGGATTGCCCATCCATTTGTGTTTTCTTTTGATCCAATTGTTGTCGGCTCCTTCCTTTCTCGCTATGAGTTCTTGAGTCTATTATTCTCAACCAAATTTAACTCAATTTGGAACACAAGTATAAATTTCGTAGCTCTAACTCAAACTCAAAGGAACATATAAATTAAGCCCAAAAGTATAAGAGAAAATAAAGAAATAAATTATATTTTACCTAACCATTTAGAGGAATCATTAGCATCGAGTTAGTTATTCAAAATGTTTCAACAATTAGTTTGGAAGTTGATTTTAATCATGAAGTTCAACAAATAAGAAAAATGAAATATTATAAATTTGAAATAGACAAATCAAGACTATAATTAGTTCAATTCAATAAATACAAACTAACAATATATTAACTATTTAAAACTACACTACTCATTCCTATACCGATAGATCCAAGGACAAGGGTGGAGCTAGGATATTGATTCAATGTAGGTAAATTATGGCTATCGTCGATGAGCATGTTGCGGAGGGCGCCTCTCTCGATCTAGTTTTGACGATAGACCTGACAATAGTGCTACGACTGAAACTCTCTGCTTCGCAAATCACAATGGCATTGTCTGGCGGAGCAGCGACTATATCAATTCATAAATCACAACGAAATCACAAATTAAACATCTATAATCGATATTTAGTCATTAAGTCCAATTCGAAAATAAATTTCAAAAGAATAAAGAGGCTAGCGTCGTCAACTTTTTCGTGGAACAAGAAAATAAATGTTTAGGGAATTAGAGTACCTTTGATTGAGTTTCTTTGTTTGCTATAGAAAATAGAGAAAGTAGGCACATAACTTGCTACGAAATACAGACGGAGGGCATGTGCGAAGGCTGGAGGGTGAAGCAAGGATGAGATGTGTGCGTAGACAAAGTTTAATTAGAACTGTATATATTTTTTTTTCATCTAGGCTATGTAATAATAAATTTTTTTTCCAGCCTCATCAAAATTATTGTCCTATCTAATGTGGACAGCTGGACGTGAGCTAGCCCATGCTCAAAGGATGAATCTTCTTAGGAGCAATCCTGGGTTCTAACCCAACACAAAAATTTATTTTATTATTTGTAAAAAAGTTTTTTTAAAAAAAAATCACTAATAAATTTATTATATATTAATTTTTTAATATTTTTTTTTACTTAATCCATTCCTTTTATACTTAAAGCTTAGCTAATATTTTTTTTCTAGATTCGTCCCTTAGATACACCCGCACTATTCAACTTTCAAAAAGTTACGTGTGACAAGTAAAAAATCTAATTCACGAACTTATTGAATTTTTCATTTTGATTTTAAATTTTAATTTTTTTTTTCTCAATCCACAAATAAATTCAACCTCGTCACGAACTGGTCCACTTCATACGCAATTTGTATGGACTATCTTTTTAAATTTATTTTTAAATAGATTAATAAAATTTTAATTTAATTCATTTAAATTATTTAATAAAATATATCAATCCGACGGATCCCACCTGTGATTACACAAGCCACCATATGCAACATTTTTTTTTTCATAAAATTAAAGGATGCTACAATATCACAATTCACAAGTGCTCAGACTCCGTACGCCAACTTGACAATATTTAATTATTTGTTTAAATTAATTCATATTAAATAAGATAAAATAGATTGTTAGTGACTCCGTATTCCACCGTAGTCCTTCTTCTATTACGACGGATTTAGAGTCGTTTTTTAATCCAAAATCCGTCAAATAATCTACCCGCCGCCTCATGGAAACGGCCGTTAGCCGAGAGTTACGGCCGTTGGGAGCCTCGGGAAACGGCCCGTCCCCGTCCGTCGTCGTTAGCGTACGAAATTACCACCGCCGTTGAGCGAAATTACGATCTAGCCTTCCTACCGTGCGGCCTGAGGAAGGGCAAACGTGTGATTAATGCAGAATCTTGGACGGTTTTTATTGGCCTAGTGGCCGACAAGGAGCGAGGTAACTGCCCTCTGTCCCCGGATTCCCACGTGGGCCCGGTCAAACAGGGGTGACGTGGCGTCCAGAGATAGGGAATCTCGCGAACCGACCGGCAAACGTCTCGGAAGTATCAATTTTATTTTTTATTTTTTTTGGTTTGCTTTACTCTTTTCGAAACTGAACTTGGTTTTCAAATCCGCAAAATACTTTGAAAACTTTTTTTTTGACTTTAATCATCTCATCTTTCGATATTCACACAAACAATCGACTTATATTTTAAATATTCCTAACACTCAGCTTAGATAAGTATTCAAAAAAAAAAAATCATAATGAAAATGTGAAGGAATATTAAAGGGGGGGAGGGGACTGAATAATTAAGCGAGAAGTTAAAATTCAAGGTTAAATTTTTAATTTTATGATTTAAATTTTGAATTTTTTTAAAGGTTTAATAATTCAAAAATATTATTAATACAATGATTGAAGTGAAGTATTCTTTCGCCTTAAAGACATGACTTAAGTATAAAACGAGGAGAATGAAATAATTTAAGGATGGTATGTTCAATGTTGTGCAATAGAGAAAGAAAAGTAAGAAATTTGTATTGTGACGTTGAAAGTTTAAAATGAAAGAGGAGAATGAATTTTGAAAAGATATATTTTTGATATATGTTAAAGGGAGAAAATAAAAGGTTTAAATTAGAAAATATTTATTTATGTTTTGACATAAAAAGAAAAATTAAATAGAATGGTAGGCTAATGAATTAATCTGACTTAAATATATTATCAAACATAAAAAAAAATTATTAGTACAATCGATATCTGGTCAAGGTTGACCAGATTAATCAAGTTTTATTGATCAAGCTCGAGTTGACTCGAGTTTAATTTTGATATTTGATCGATATGTTAGTTGATTGAGTGAGACGTCATGTAGGTCAAAATTAATCGAATACTTAACCGTCGATAAATATATTTGTTGACTAGATTGAATAGTTAAGTAGGTCAAAATTAAACAGATACTCGACAAAGGAGAAGTCTTAATAGATCATGGTTGATCAGACACTTGAAGGTCGGAAGTCCAATATGTAGTTGGCAAGAAAAAAATTCAAATAGATCATGGTTGACCGGACAATTGACAATCGACAATCCAATAGAGAGTTGGCAAGAGAAAACTCCAAGTGAATCCTGATTGTCTGGACACTTGATGATTGAAAGTCTAACCGTGAATTGGCAAAAGAAAAGTTCAAGTGGGTCATAGTTGACCGGACACTTAACAGTCGAAAGTTCAATAGGTAGTTGACATAAGGCGTGATGTTTGTAGGGCAATCTTTGCTGGAGATATTAAGAAAATTTACTGAATTGAAAAATAATAGAATTTCAATTTCAGACTTACCTATCGAGGTGACCTGAGCTGATAATCTCAGACTGCCAAACAGGGAAGGAAGTGCTGCTTGGGAAGACTGAGCTGTCTGGAAATTCACGATTCCCGACTGGAGAATTTTTCGATTGGAGGAATGTCCGACTGGAGGAATCCCTCCGACAGTGCTTAGAGGTCACGACGGACATCTGTTTCCCAGTATACAACGATAAAACTGCCAAGCACTAGTGGTCGCAGCGAACTGAGAAAAATATCCGATTGCTATCACAGATAGACTGTCGAGTGAAAAGAATACTCGGTAGAAAAGAAGATGAGGGAACGAAGGTGGAGAGCTTAGGCGCATTTTGCTTGGATCGATCCGTCATTCAATGTGCGCAGGTCGTACTTGCACACGAGTCAACCTTGGTTCAGTGCAATCCGAATTCTAAATTTGCACCCCTACGCACCCATGCGTGAGAAAGAACTTCTCATCATGCATTTTTTCACATCATCAATATATATGAAATAATATAAATTAATACTAAAGTCAAAAATAACTTTCAAGGACTAAAGCATTCAAAATAATAATTAAGAAAATCATGATTCAAATCTCATTCAAGATAAATATTTTGAAAGTCAACTTAACTTGGATGAGTTATGTTTTCAATTTACTCGATAGTAAAAAAAATAGACTACCTATTAAAATAAAATGATAAAAAAAATTACTTTCCAATTACATATTCAAGACATTTAAAATTTCCTTATATATAACAATAAATTTCTCACTAGAGATTTAGAATTTCCTATTTTATAGTGCAAACAATTCATTATACTTTTTAAAATTTAATTTCTCTCAGTTAGCAAGATTTTAATTGGATTTTAATGGTAAAATAAAAATAATTTAATAATAATAATATATTAAAATAAATAGGATATTTTGATAGTAAAGTAGTAGCTAGACACTAGGTTTTATAGCCTCTCACTCTGTTCAAAGGTCCTTTGCCCTATAAAGTAAACCCTACCTCCCTCCTTCCTGCTCCTCCTCGTTTGGAGAGAGAGAGAGAGAGAGACGGGGACGACGATGAAGGTGGAGAAAATCCGGCAAATAGTGCAGCTGAAGCAGGTCATGCGGCGGTGGCGGGCGCTCAGCCTCCGCCGCTTAGTCGGCGATCCGCCTCCGGGTTTCCTAGCCGTCTACGTGGGGCCGGATCGGCAGCGCTTCGTGATCCCCACCCGGTTCCTGAACCTCCGGGTCTTCGCCGCCTTCCTCCGGCGCGCGGAGGAGGAGTACGGTTTCCCCGGCCCCGCCCCGGGGGGCCTCGCCCTCCCCTGCGACCCGGCCTTCTTCCGCTGCGTCCTCGACGCCCTCCATCGCGACGAGGCCCGCTTCGGCAACTTTACCCTCGACGCCTTCCTCGTGCTCTTCGCCGACCACGGCTCTGCCGCCGCCGTCGCTTCGTCGCCTTGCCGCGACTCATCCTCGTACAACAGGCCTCTCCTCCCCAAAACCAAGGCTCGATGACACTAACCAACTCTTTCTCTTTCCGTATAGTTTCCCATGGATCTTACGGATCTCCGGTGAGATGCAATCCTTCTTTTTTCCCGTCTTCTTCTCTCTGGTAAAAAATTAAAAAAAAAATCCAACCAAAACTCAGCTCCTCTCTATTTTTAGCTTGATCAAGGAGCTGCGACGGGATTTCCCCCCCTTTTTTGAGTTATATATCAGGAACTGGAACTGCATGCTTCCTGATCTACTGATGCTCTAGTTTTAGATGAAATTGTGTTAAATGGAATTGCATGCTTCTCTGTTTGGCCAAAATATAATACAAAAATTTTCCTTCTTTTAAGAATTTCTTAGGTATATATTTTGGAAAATCTGGAGGATGCCTAAAAATCATAGAAAAACTTGTTGAGAAATGTAGTTTTTGGGGCTTCCTTAAATTAACAGGTTGCCTTTGATTGTGTGCTCTCGCATACAATTGAAAAATGAAAGATAGAAGATGATGATGCTGATGATGATGGATGATGACAAAGAGAGTATATATGGAGGATGATTCTCAAGTGTGTGGACATCACCGCCATGACTTTTGACTAGCAAAATGCCTTCTGCTTTCGATTAGTGTGAAAGATTCTGTGAGAAAATTCGATTCTTGGGGCCTATCAAAACTAACTAAAGAGGTTGTCTTAATCTTTAATCTCATGTTTAATGCTTCTTTTTTTTTCTTTTTTTTCTTTTTTATCATTTCTAGTTTCACCATGGTGTAATACTAATTTTATATAGATTGCAACACATGATAGTGTGATTTTATATAGAATATATTATAATTTTACACATATATATAGCAACACTATATTACTATTAAAAACCATCAATGCTTAATGCTTGCCATCACTTATGGTATATAACTTTACCAGCAATCTTCTCCTCGAGTCTTTTAGAATATGATTTACACTAACAGCTTCAACAAACATTGTAGATCAAAAATGCTCGACTCAAACAAACACAACCACTAGAAAGAGAGGTAAGGAAATCAACCTTGAACGTTCAAATGAGAGTAAAGGGACAAAAAGTGCAAACATTGCCGCATAAAAAATGCATCGAATATGTGGAATCCGCGAGAAATGGCAAGACTAGGGCAATTAGGGTTTTGATGGATTGGCATAACTTTACCCGCTAGGTTAGCAAGACATGCCTACATGGTCGCTTATGGGCTATGATTGAGTATGACCCACACATAGCCTGCAATCCATAATCCCCGAGATCCAATAATGATAGGGTTAGGATTTTTAGACAACAATCCTCCATTCAGGTTGCAGGGTGGCTTGGCAATTTACAAACTTCCAATCACTTTCGGAATTTTCAAAACATAGCATATAAATTAACATGTTAAAATTTCACCTTAACTTACATATTACTAGTTGGAATAACACAAACAAGCAATATAGACTGGAGTTCCTTACCATGCCTTGTCGATTTGATGGAAGCGGAATGACCTGCTTTGTGCTTTATGTTGTTTAGTTGTTGAACAATCTCTAGTCGACTGTAAATAGTCATAGCTCGCCATCAGAATAGTCTGGGAACGTAATGCACTTGAAAACTTTGCATTCTGAACATAGAATATAGCCTACCTGAAAGACAAAAAATGATACACATAATGATTCTAAAATAATCCACTAAATAATTTCATCGTTGTTGTTGTTCGCTCTGTTGCTTGATGGAGTTGCTTTGAGTGAATATTTTCTGTGAACTTACAGCTTTGCAGGTCGGGCAACGCCGATAAATTCGATTATTCTCAGCCTTCACATTGTTCTTCTTGCCCTCACAAAAGTCACACAGCAACCATCCTCTGCCATTGCAGGGGTCACATAGAATTCCAAATTCCTAATGCAGGAATTATAATTCTAGAATTTAGAGCACTAGTTATATGGGGATGTTTTTGTAGAGCTGAACAGCAATAGAAACGAAAAATAATAACACACAGAAGTAATAATGATACAGTTTGCATAGAGCACAATAAAAGATACAAGCTGAACTCAAATAGTTGGAGCAAATATGCCTGGATATCGACATTTGCTAGTTTCTAAAATTAATTTAGAAAAAAAAAACCTTGAAATTCTATGCAGTGCACTTGTTTCTGCGAACTAACCTCAAATGTATTTAAAAATTGATCACAAGTATGAAGTAGTTTTACAATGAAACAAAAGCTAGTCATCTCCTCAAACAAAACAAAAGTATCTCCTACCTATGAAAGTTGTTGCTCCTAGATGCAACACCTCTATCATCTCACGAGAGGGAGTATACAAGTATTTGTTCTTCCTTTAATTACCTTCCTCAATTCTCAACAAGTTTTGGGTTTTATTGTTCTTCCAACAAATATTGTGACCAACTCTTATATTTGCAGGAGGTTAATGCAGTGCATCTCCATCAATCCTAGGGTTCTCATTAAGTATTTTCCTTTCTTTAGTCTCTCATCCTATCCTATCTGTGTTGTATATACAGCACAGTCAACTACCCAGTCAACCGACTTCAGTCATCTGTCCAATCAACTCTGCTCCAAACGGAAACTTTCTATTTGTGATAAATTTTTTGTTTGCTAGAGGGTCTTCAGCCGAGTACTTAGTTGACTAAACCAACCTCCATTGATTGAATGAATTCATATCCAGTCAGCTCATCCCAAAACAAATCCTTTATGTTTGTGAGAAGTAGGTTATTAGTCAACTAAGCTTCCTTCAGTCGACTATCCAATTGACTAAACTTCTTTCGGACTAAATTCTTACCCAATCGACTCAAACTCGAAATAAAACTTTTTTTATTTACGAGCATAACATCTAGAGATACCAAGTTGACTGATGTTAACCCAGTCGACTGAATCATTGACTACGACTCTCAAATAGCCTATTTCTTGGTCAAGTCTAAACATAATTAAAAAGTTTAACCAAAGCCAAATTCCATATTACTCGTAGACTCTCATATCTCATATGTCAAGAGTGTTCACCTTTGGGGCTTCTCATTGTGGCAAAAGGTGAAACGCTCGCCCCCAGCGCCCCCGCCAGTCCGTCCCAGGACCAACACGGAGGAGGTAA
>JBBUKS010046919.1:0-10309 GCA_038050645.1 Hedychium gardnerianum
TGATGAGGACATTGCTTCAATAAGCCATTAAATCTCTCCCATGCCTTGAATAGTGATTCTTCATCTAATTGTGCAAATTTCATGATTTGGTTTCTCATATATGCTGTCCTACTTGGTGGGAAGAAGTAATTCAGAAAGTGTTACTCCAATTATTCCTAACTCGTGATGCTATGAGGACAAAGAGAGTTCAACCAAGTCTTTCTTTGCCCTTGAGGCTAAATGGAAATGCCAACAACTAAATAGCATTTTTTGAGACCCCTTCACACTTTACCATACTGCACTATTCTTGGAATACCTCAAGGTGAAAGTATGTATTTTCAAAATTTTCTCCAAATTTATGAGCTTGTATCAAAGATATTATATCTTGGTCAAGTTGGAAGTCGGCGACATCAATCTGTGGAGGTACAATGAGATCTAATAGTCTTGTAGATATAGGTGTGCAAAAATCTCATAAATGCCTATTTGTCATGTCAGTTCACTTCATATATTAAAAAAAAATTAGTAGGTTATTGGGAACAAAATCACAATCACCTACAATTCAAAATTATTAGAAAAGTAAATGTGTAGAATTAAAAATAAACAAGAAAAATGAAGAATTTATCAACAAAAAGAAAATTCTATGAACAAGTAAACACAATGCAGTATTTTTGGATTATGTATATGGAAACGAAAATTGAAGATTTTTTTTATCCATGTGTATGAGAAAAGAAAAGAAAACTATAAACAAATAAATAAAATGGAGATTTTTATTAATAAAAGGCAAGTGTTGTTTAGAGTAACTAAATTGCTAGTCAATTAATATTAATCAAAAATAGTCTCCGACAACGACGTAAAAAACTTGTTACATAGTCGCAAGTTAACGACAATGTCATCAGTAATATAAAAGATTATCGTATCCACAGGGACTATTGATTAAGCACTAGTGATTTTGCAAAATAAGCTATCTAGACAATCAGAAGTTGGTTGAACGTAAGAGAGCTAAGAGAGAGTGTGAGGGAGTGGAAGAGAGAGCAAGAGAGAGAGAAAGAGCTTAGAGTGTAAGAGAGAAGGAAGTTAGTTTGGAGGAATGGTTCTAGGATTTCGATTTCACTTTGATGCTAGTTAATGTCCCTATAATATGTTCATCTCCCTATTCTCTACACTTACTCCTATGTAACAAGGGTTGTCCCTATGTCAAGATCTTTTAACTCTAGAAAGTGGAATAAGTGTCAATGTCGTTTGTCACTAAGGGCACAAATGTTCAGTTGAATGAGAATCCTTTGTTACTAAGGATCTCCCGATTATCCAGTCTAGTAGCAACCTTAACATAGAGGCAAATCCCTTACATCTACATACATTACTCACATACACATTTCGTCAAACATGTACAATGCACAACACACATAGAGCAAGAAGTAAACATCTCATATAAATTAGAAAATTGACACATACATAGTTCATATATCAATCACACATCGTAGATATTCCCTAACCCTAGAAATTATAGATCTACTCTATAGAGAAGGAAATACAACCAAGAGACATGAAGAGTAACATTCTACAACTTAATACATAGAGAAGAGAGAAGAGAATGCTTATGAAATGTGTTGTCAGTCTTCTTGGATGAGTTTCCTTGTTCTGGAGGAGGACAAATCATTGAGAAGGATGAAGATGTAAGCTCTAGGGTTTTCTGCTAAGGGGAGAATCCTTCCCTAAGGAGAGGGACAAAGTCCGAAACCTAAGATGGTTCAAGCAAGGGTTTGCTTGACCCTTTTATACTTGCCCAGAATTTCCTGATCTGCCCCTTTTGTTAGGCTTCACAAAATCTAATTTTTTTACACCCTAAACCACTTAATCTCGGGTTAGGATCTGAATGAAAGTTGTATATATTTAAGTTATCTACATTTTGGAATTTAAATCAACTAAAAACTCCAATTGAGCATAAAGTTATAGTCATTTTACTTTTGGTTCATAGGTTGTCTGAAATTCAACACGGTCGTGTCTGAGAGACAAGGATGAGAGTTGATGTTGAACTTCCAGAGAGACATGACCGTGTCTAGGAGACACAACCATGACTTGAGCTTGCCCAGGCTTGACACACAACCGTGTCTTGACCTCCTCCATGTGTGTCACACGACCATGTCTAGGAGACACGACTGTGCCTTTTAGCATGTCTAAACATTATTTTCTCATCTTACACCCTGAAGAAAAGTTGTAGGATTTGAAGTTATATTCAATTTGATATATATAACACCTAAAAAATAAAACCGAGATGAAAGTTATGGTAGTTAAAAGTTTAGTCTGCAAATTTGGGCAGAGCAAGAGACATAGCCGTGCCAGGGAGGCACGACCGTGCTTTTTAGCATGGTAAGATGATGGATTCTTATGTTAGACTCTGAAGAAAAGTTGTATATCTTGAAGTTATCTACGTTTTGGAAGTTGATTCAAATAAAAAAACTCTAACTGTGCGCAACGTTATGGTCGTTCTATGTTTCATTTGCAAGCTTCCTAGAATCCAACATGGCTCCAAATATGCTCCAAATTGCATCTTGTCAATAAAAACACTCAAAGAGTAGTTCTCCAAACTAAAATAGTAGAAGTATATCATAATAATGAAATAGGGTATAATACATGTAAATTATGCTCATGAAATATAAGTAGATGTTTGTCAAACAATGTATAAAATCATGTATAATCTACGCACATTAGTTACTAGTATTGGTTTAGCATTTAAGTAGTTTCCGTATATCTTCTTATAGGATATGGATTCAGGATGGAGCGTTCGACCTGAGGATATTCAGCACGATCTATTTTGAGGCAGATATTTCTTCCTTTGCTCTCATTTATAGTTATTGATCTTAGTGCATGATATATTCAGATTGATATAGTAGTTGTATATACCTTGACTCTATTCACATGCTACTTGAGTTTTGATACTTGCTCACTTGTACTTGAGATGCTTGGTTTATCTCTATGCACTCTCTAAAATTTTATATCCTGTAGTGTGTACACGTGTGTGGTGTGCTCACAATAGGAACATGTTTATGTTTAGATAATCATGTAGTTGTTTGACATGTGTGTGGTGTGTGTTTTTGTTCACATATTAGTTTCAGTTTATTCATGCCATGTAGTTGTGTATGCGTGTGTGGCATATATATTGGATAATGTAAGATATGATACATTGTTCATGATTTATAGATGTGGACACATGTGTGACGTGTACCAATAATGATGTAGCATTTATTGCATGTTTTTGTGTGTGTGGTGGACACATGTGTGACGTGTACCTTATATATTGTAGCATGTGTCATATGTGTATGATTGTAGGTGTAAACATGTGTGTGACATGTATTCTATGTGATGTATCATGTTAGTGACTATCATGTCTAATTTGTGGTTATAAACACGCGTGTGGCGTGTATTATGATTGGTATGTCATGATGGATGTAGTTATGTACATTACATAGATAGACATGTATGATGAAAGGATTGGTGGTATCCTACTCATCACGGTGATGCATGTATGCTATTGATCAGGGCTTCCTTTAGGTGTGAGCTAGTCACAGCATCACGGTGTTGCATGCATGCTATCGATCAGGGCTACCTTCGCGTGTGAGCTAGTCGTAGCATCATGGTGTTGCATGCATGTTATCGATTAGGGCTCCCTTCTAGTGTGAGCTAGTCGTAGTATCACGGGGATGCATACATGTTATCGACTATGTCTCCCATTAGGTTGATTGAGTGAGTCGTGGCATCAAGACGTTGCATGCATGCTAGTGATCACCTCTCCCTTCGGGTGTGAGAGCATCGTAGTCATGCTATTTGTTGCTTATTGCTTGACTGTATGCATCCGATCTGTGGATGAGATGAGATTTTCTCTCCCAGGTAGAGATTGTATACCCTAGGCTGCCTAGGAGACCAGTTGTGGCAGAACATTTCTCATGCAACCCATAGCTATATATCTACTTCCTATCTTCCCATGAAACCAGTCGTGGCAGAGCGTTTCTAATGTAGACAAGGACCCTGACATTTCAGACTTCCCATGAGACCAGTCGTGGTAGAGTGTTTCTCATACAATCCATAGCTGACGTGCGGGATGTCTTAGTCATCTTATATCTTGTGGTGGAGCATTTCTCCCACATATGATGATTTATTGAGGTGGAGCATTGCTCCCACATATGATAATTTATTGTGGTGGAGTGTTGCTCCCACAGTGGAGTGTTGCTCCCACATATAGTGATTTATTATGGTGAAGCGTGGCTCCCATATATGTTGATTATATTCTGATACTTGCACTGGTACATGCATATAAGATGTTGTACCCATAATATTCATTACATGTGACTACTCATTATATTGTGTGCAGTTGAGTAGGGTGATGGTGTAGTAGTTGCATACATGTGTACTTTTGGTTGGTGAGTATAATTTTCTTTGAAACTGTATACTTTGAATTCCTGTATACTTTATTGTTCATGCACTATCTTCTTATACCCGCTGAGTATTTTTTTTGTACTCACCACCTCTACTTTCCATTATTATTTCCAGGTTACAAGTATATATTGATTCAGTCGCTTAGAGGATATCTGTCTGCGCCGTCTCATTCACATCAAGCTTCGATTTTCTCCTTATCACTTTGGTTTGATTATGCTTCCGCATCTATTTATTATACTAGCATTGTTGTAATAATTGAGTCATATCTGGACTTTTGGATTTTCTCTATTATATACTTAGTGTCTTAAGTTGATTTGGCTCGCAGTTATGTCTTTGGATTTTCATGGTCGGGTAGACCTTAATTTTCTTACCCTGTTTGATTTATATTACTGCGTGGTTATGTTTTGTTATGAGTTTTGTGGACTCATATCATGTTGCATCTATGATTGTCACTAGAGGGATCATCCGTCTCGATGGGCATGTGTACCTCCAGGGCGTGACAAACCAACTCTTCCATCTCACAACCAACTCTCTCTCTCTCTCAACTCACAAGACTCAACCAACTCATCTCCTCTCACAACCAACTCTCTCTTACTGTCTCTCTCCTTCTTTCTAGTTCACGAGCTTCAAACCAGCCTTCGATTGTCTAGATAACTTACTTTACAAAATCACTAGTGCTTAATAAATAGTCCCTGTGGATACGATAATCTTTTATATTACTGACGACGTAATAGTGCATTTGCGGTAACATAACAAGTTTTTGGCGTCGTTGTTAGGGACTATTTTTGATTAACATTAGTTAACTAGCAATTTAGTTACTCTAGACTTTTTCTTGTTGTTAATAAAATTTTGCATTTCTTGCTAATTTTTTTTTACTACATGTCTATCCTATTCTGACTATTATCTTTTGGATGGACATGTTCTCCTTGAATGCCTTTATGAATGCTCTAATTCAAAGGTTTGACCAAATTACTGCTATGAATTCTAATAATCTCTATTGTGAGAGTTGTGGTGCAACAGGTCATATGAATGATAATTGCCCAAAATTATTTGACCATATATATAGAACACATAGAGAAATTGGGGTGCCTACCACAACTATAATCAATAGCCGGAAGAATATTATTGTGAGACTTGTAAAGTAATAGGCCATACAATCAAAAATCGCATCAAGTTACACAATTTGGAAACATCATTGGATAATCTCAATAGAAAGTTAGATGCAATGACCTTGTAAAATTTACATACTCAAAGCCCCGGTTTGAGGGATCCCCAAAATTTTTTTAGCCACAATCAGGGACAAGGCAACTATGGACAAGCTATAGAAGTTCAATTTTTGACCCAGATGGATAGAATATTGAAAATGGCAAAAAACTTCGAAGCTTCACAAGCTCAAATGCACGAGGAAATCAAGCAAATGAATGTTAGGTGTATTAACATAGAGTTATCATGCATTGGGTTGTCAACTCACCTCTCAGCTTGGGAGGAGCCTAAGATGAGTGAAGATAATAAAGATGAGCTTGAGGAGAATGAAATTGAGACTTTGACAAGGGAGTGTATTACTCTATTTCAAATACCTCCTAATCTCAAAGAACCAAAAGAGCCTTGTGCCTATGATGATGTTGTGGATAGAAGGACTTATGCGATAGAGGTAGTGTCTCAAGAATCACTTGGACATTATAGATGTTGCAAGAATTGAACTAGTTGATGATGAAAGTGTAGGGACTTGTATTGTAAAGGGCAAGGCCCAAGAATCAGTTCTTTTAGTTGCACCAACACATAAGCCAGAGTCTTTCCAATCTACAACTGACGCTTTAATCTATACCATATTTCTTATGGTGGTTGGTAATATTTTAGTTGATTTACCTAATTCTACTAACCAAATTTTCTTGAAGTATGTTTGTGATAGGAAATACTTAGTACAACATTCAACTGGACAACATCATGATGAACCTTTGAAAGCGAGCATATTTATTGAGAGACTTAGAACCCTTGGTAAGAAAGTTTTGAAATATCTTACTAATCCATGATTGAGGTTTTGATGACACTTCATTGGAGGACCTAATAAAGAGAGTGCAAAGCATGTGCTCCCATATGAAATTCAAATGGGGTCGAGCTAATGACCTAAAACAAGCGCTTCTTGGAAGGCAACCCAAGTTCTTTCTTCTTTTCATTTTCATTTTTCTTTTATTTCATAATTTTAAGTTTAATTAACTCAATCCCTCTACTTAGTTTTTCTTGTCTATTCTTCTTTGTGTAGGATTCAAAGATGAGGAGGAGTATGACTACCAAATTGAAGGGTACCTTTTGGCGGTGAAGTGACTTATACACTAGACACACACCACTTGGTAATAACTCTAACTTCTTTTTTTCACCACATCCTTCATAATATGTTATTTTTATTGGGACAATAAAAGATTTAAGTGTCAAATATGGTAATTAGACATAGTTAAAAAATGAGCGTTAACAAAGAAATAAATTTATAGAATTAATTTAAAATTTTTAGAATTTTTTTCGGATTTAATCAAAGCAAACTAGAGAGGTTCATGGGGATATAAATAATAGGCTTTATAAAGACTGTTTGGAATATCAATTAAGTTAGGAGTTGATTATTTTAATTAAAGCCATAGTTGAATTATTAAAACCTAAGTTCTAATATAAAAACAAAAGTACAACTATTCCTCCTCTTATTCCCGATTTCTCTCATCTCCCTCACACACGTCGCCAACCACTTCTCGCTGATCGATCTCCCCTCTCCATTGAGCAATCGCCGATGAAATTTTGGCGGAGCTTCTCGTTTCCGACCATTACCACCACACATCTTCAACTGACAGCCGCTGCCGGAGGCTGCCACGAGCAGCGCTCGGCTGGATTAGAGGGATTGGACGACATCTCTAAGGTAAAACCTAGATTTCCCCACCTATTCACTATGCCTTACTCCGGTCATTATTTGAATTGCTAGCTAATTGAAGGAAGCTTCGTCGCTGCTCCGATCAAAAGTAACCAGCCTGATTGGGATTCAGCCAACCACAGCGACCTAGGTTCGATTTTTACCATTCAATTTCTTTTCTTCTATTGCCTGGTCGAAGTTGTCGGAGCTGCCAGATCTAGTGTCGACGGCTGCTTTTGTTGGTGATCTATAGTTTCCTTGTTGATTTTGGTAACAGATCTTCATTGTCTTGTTGCTTTGGAAAGAAAATTATCGATAATTAATGGAAGGTTCTATTAATTGAAGTTGAAATGGAGACAATTTCATTAGGACCAAATGGTTAACAGTTCTAGATTTAGCTAATCTAGCCAAATTCAAGAACTTATAGAGATGTGTTGATAAGAAAAAATTTCGCTTCGGGATCACATTCCTAAGCTTCGGGTGGTGAAATGGAGTTAATGATTTAATAGTTCAAAGAATTGGACTGTCATAAAGGTTGTTTCCACTTGATCTGAATACTTCAAGAGTTTCAAATGAAACAAGGAAGGAATGCATCTCATTTTCGGATGATAAACACCATACGGTAGCTTTTTGTTATATTTCACACTTAAACAAGTTTTATGATGAGAACAAATTGTCTAAAAATCAAGTTGTAATCTTGCAAAGAAAAGTGTGAATATCATCTGTCCTTTAAATGCCCATTACTTAGGGCAATGCGATGTCGGTAGCATTCTCCACAAGATTATTATACTTCAATCTAA
This sequence comes from Hedychium gardnerianum, assembly GCA_038050645.1. NCBI lineage: Eukaryota > Viridiplantae > Streptophyta > Magnoliopsida > Zingiberales > Zingiberaceae > Hedychium > Hedychium gardnerianum. Next base: position 8,101 of record JBBUKS010046919.1, read on the forward strand.
AGGTGGTTGTACGGTTAGTTGCTTTATGTATGGGGTGTCGTAAGGAAGATATCCATCAAGATGTTAGATGTTTTCTTTTCTATTAGTAGTTTAAGTAGCTTTAAGATGCATTTTAATTTGGAAGAGTCTATATTAAGTTCCATATGATTCATTAATTAGATGTTAAATTCATATCCATTTGGTTAGTTAAATTTGTTACTCGTATTAGTTTTAGTATTTATATAGTCTTCGTATTGATACTTATAGGGTCCAAATTCGAGACGGAGCAACGAGTGTGAGTTTATTCAGCACGAGGTACTATTGGAGGTCGATACTTCTATCCTTGTCTCTTTTAGTATCTTGAACTTAGTGCATGAATATTATAGACTTGATAGGTAGTGTTGATTACCTTAAATCTATTCATGTCATTTTCTACTTTGGATGCTTAGATGCCTGATCTTGAATTAGTCTATTATACTATCCATACAGTCTCATTCTATTGATTATCCATGATTGGTTGTGGTACACACGTGTATGGTGTGTATCATAGTTGGGTACATGCGTGTATGGTATGCATCGTAGGTCGTTACACACGTGTATGGTGTGTTTCATAGGTGTCTTCCCTATGTGAGGTTATTATAATGTGTTATGATATATACCTATATGTGATGCTTGCATATGTGTGGGATGCTCATTTCATTATGCACTACATACCACTGCATGCTGACGACCATTATCTCCCTTGTGGTCGAGAGAGTCGTCAGTCATATTGCTGCCAACTCGACCACTTAAGTAGTGGTGTCTGGAGTGTAGCAGTTTGTCTTGTCGTGCCGCTTGGCCACTTATGTAATGGTAGCTAGAGCATCGTGCAGATAGAGACCTCTTGTTGTAGTTATATAGCTACCCTGCATCCTAACCACTTGGCCACTTAGAGTAGTGGTAGTTGGAGTGCGATCAATTATCACCGTCCCACCCCCTCGGCCACACAGATGTCGTGATAGCTGGAGGGGTACGCCGGAGTGACCATGCTTTGCTTATGCATTTGATGTGTGTTGCATATGCATTTGGTATTTGTTGCACTTGCATGTGATAATTGTGCACCAATGGATGTATGTACATATTTATAGATGACTCACCTATGTCTATGATAGCTTCCTTAGGTTAGAGTTAGATTCTATACCAAATACTGGACTGTGTTAGATTGATTAATAGTATCCTTATGCTATTTGTAGATGTTAGATTATATTCCTGTAGTGTTGATCATATGGATAGTACTTTGTTATATATATATATATGATAGAGTTCTTTCCAAGAGACTGTATGTACCTTGAACTCCTACTATTATAGTTATCATGCACTATCTTTCTTATAACCATGGAGTCACTTGAACTCACTACCCTTATACTGTGTTTATTTTCCTCAGGTATCAGATAGATGATCTTTGTTGTCGCCGGGAGATCCTGTTTGCCTGTCCTATGTCACATGGGGAGTTTTCCGCATTTATGTTTCTTGCACTTTATTTCATTTAGTTTCAGCTCTTATGTTGTAATAAGTGAACTCTGTGTGTATTTGGTTTTCCTTGGTTACTTGTTTCGGATGTTTTATTGTGATGTTAAGATGTGTCGGCATGCACCTTTTTGGGTTATTTGTATTTTGGTTTGTTGTGTTATATCTTGATTGAGTTATTTGGATATTATTAATTGCGTGGATTTGTCTTGTGTAGGTCGTGTAGACTTATACCAAGTTATTCTATCACATTGTCACTAGAGGGTACCGTCCGTTTCGTTGAACAAGTATACCTTCGGGTCATGACACAATCTATCTCTATAGATCTTCATCCTGAGGATATAAATTACTTCTCCCATGTCTTTCATGGAGAACATCTTGGATAATTAAACTTTAACTGACTGTAGAACTAACACATTATTTCTTATAAGTAATATGTCATCAACATATAATATTAGGAATATAATTACACTCCCACTAACCTTTTGGTACACACAAGGTTTGTCTGAATTTTGTGAGAAATAAAACTCTTTGATTATCTCATCAAAACGGATATTCCAACTCTTGGATGTCTGCTTCAGTCCATAAATGGAGCGTTGAAGCTTGCATACTTTATTTTTGTTAACAGACGTGAAACCTTCGGGTTATATCATATACACATCCTCGAGCAAGTTTCCATTAAGGAAAGTTATTTTCACATCCATCTGTCATATCTCATAATCAT
>JBBUKS010046959.1:0-10306 GCA_038050645.1 Hedychium gardnerianum
GATAACAATAAGACTTAACTTTGAACCTTTGACAACATCAAAACATAGGTTTGATTCTGGTGCTCCCTGCACCAACACATAGTAGGTAGGGCAATCGATTCAGTATAACCTAATCGATTAGAGTAATCTATTAGGCCCTTTTCTCGAGAGCACGAAATGTTTGGAATCGATTGGGCAATCATTAAGGCAAGCCAATCGATTAGGGTAATCAATCGGGATCCTTCTCGCGACAACATAGAAGTGTTGGAATCGATTGGTTTGGCTCACCAATTGATTACGGGCGAAAAAGAGCCATTTTTATAAGTGTTTGAATGTTCATCTGACGTGGCAATCGATTAGGGAATGTCCTAAACAATTGAGAACCCTAGGTTAGCCCGATAAAAGGTTTTTTTCGCGAAGGATTGAAGCACGAACGCTAACGCCAGTTCTTGGGTGTGTAGAGAAGATGTGTTGTAGCATTTCCTACCACCAAGAGGCAATCCAAAGCAACAAGAAAGCGCTCAAATTAAGATTCATGTAAAGTTGTTTGTATTCATTGTATTTGTTTTTATTTCTTATTGTATTTCTTGTGTTCAAGATTGTACGAGGCTTCTTCGCCTTCATAGTGGAGCTGTGAGAGAGAGTCAGACCAAGGTGTTAGCATTGAGGAGTTTCGCTTCGAGGTTTCTGCTGCCAATCAATATCAAAGAAGCGAAAGAAACTATTCACCCCCCTCTAGCTCTCTATGTGTCCTAACAATGCCCACTTAAGTAAACTTATGTAACAACTTGGGTCAAAACCACTACGTGAATTATAATTTTTTTAAAAAATATTAACAAGATCATAAACTTTGCAAAAAAAAAGTAATAGAGAGAAAAGTGTAATTAGATTTGTTATAAATTTTATAAAATTACTACATGAACTATAAGTTCTAAAAATATACATTTTTAAAGAGGTTATATATTTTAAATACAATATCGCCAAATGTATTTTAAAAAAAATAATAGTGATAAAAATGATCAAAACTAAAATCATTTAATTTGGCCAAAATTACTATATAGTCATTTTATATAGTCATTGTTGAGTTGTTTCATCACTTTAAAAAACAATAGATTCCAACAATTCCCAAATTGTATCATTCTATTCAAATTCAAAATTTGAGCAGAAAATGAACATGTAGCAAGATTGACCAAAACTTCTATCTATTTTTGAAGTTATGGTCACTTTAAAAACATATATGGACTCCAATAAAATCCTAGAGTGCATCTATTTATTTAGATTCAACTTTTAACTAAAAATGACCACGTAACACTTTTAGCCAAGATTGCTACATGTCCGTTTTTTACTATTTGATCACTTTGAAAATATGAGTAGACTCCAATAGCTTCCCGATGTGCATCTATCTATTTCTATGCAAAATTTGACTAAAAGTGACCATTTGGTAGTTTTGGCCAATGGCCATTTTTGAGTTGTGTAGCCACTTTGAAAGCATGAGTGGATTCCAATAACCTCCTACAATGGATTTATCTATTTAAGTTCAAAATTTAAGTTGAAAATAACCACATAATAGTTTTGGCCGAAACTACTATATATGATCGTGTAACACTTTTGACCAAAATGTTACATGGACAATTTTGACAAAAATCATCACATTTTTTATTTACATTTCACTTTTTTTTTAAAAAAAAATGCTATCAAACTTATATAATTTGTATCACTTTGAAATAATCATTTTAAATTTATTTTTTTAAAAAAAATTATATATTTTCTGATATTGTTTTTAAAATCTTTATGATTTTTTAAAATAATTTGTAACTCAGTAGATTTAAAAAAAATGCTATACCTACAATTTAAGATTCTTACTCTTGCTAATGGATCGATCAAATAAGGATAGTATGGTGGAAAATACAGAGCACGAAAAGAAAAGCACTAACATGATTGGTTATGTGGTTCAGAATTGTTGGTTCCTATTCCACAGTTATGATTCTTCAGTGGGTCACTCTCAAATCACTACTAGTTTTTTCCTTCTCGAATTCTTCTAGACATGGAAAACCTCTTACAATGTAGGAGGGTTCTCATAATGAATGAGAACAAGTAGAAGTAAATAAGAAGCACAACATTTGAGATTGAATTACAGTCAGAAAGCTCAGAAATATAAGAAGTTAAGCACAATTTACCTCCTAATATAGCTTCTTAGTTATCTTCAGTTTCACTTTTCTGTGGCAAACAGGTCACTCAAGTGAGTGCATTTCTAGTCAACTGTTCACAATTGCTTCAACCTTTAGTTTGCAATCAAATCTTTTAGCGGATTCCACTTGGCATCAGTCGATTGTCCAACCTGCCAATGGTTACTTCAGAGCCGCTTTATCGCGTACACAATTTGACTGCTATAGTTTTCCTCTGCCCAATTAATGGTTCTTTCTAACTTATGTCAATGATTTAATAGACTGTCTAGTCGACTCAACTTGTTCAATCGACTGCCCAACCGACTAAGCTCTCGACTAAACTCTGAATAGAAATTTGCAAGCCATCCAATTTTAGTCGACTTCTTAGTTAACTCAGCACACTAGTCGATTGGAATACCTTCCAGTCCACTGTATCCTCGACTATAACCAATTTAGTGGTTGAGTCCTTATATAAGTCAAGAGCTACCCTAACTGATAACTCTCAACTTTCACAACTTAAGTGTGCACCTTTGCAACTTGATTTTGCTTACGAAGTCATCTCTCATTAGGTTGAAAGTCCTTTGAATGCATTGAGTCCTCGGCTCATTCCACATGTCATCCTTTACCCTCTGTTTGGATGGGGTGAGGGGAGGTTCATTAATGGAAAGGGAAGGAAGGGTAACTTCCTTACACCCCAATTTTGGGTGTAAGGAAATAGATCATTTGAGGGGTAAGGGAGGGTAAAAGTTCCCCTTCCCTCCCTTCACCTCCTTCCTTCACCTCCTTTCCAAACAAGGGTAAAAGTTAACTTCCCCTTACTTACCCTTCCCTCACCTCCTCCCAAACAGACGTTTACTCGTTCACCTACGTAGTCTACCTCCTTCAGCTGTCATTAATGATGTCATCTCAATGCTCCTCATCTTGTGGTCCCTTAGATGCCCGATGTCATCCTTCTTCGATCTTCAATGGCCCTCAAGCTATTAAGTCGACCACATCTTGCCATTCTAAGTCAAGCCTCGCAAGCTCTATGTGCACTCTACTAAGTCTTTGCGCAATTATATGTACATATCAAAAACACAGGTAAGCTTTGCTTAATATATCGAAACGCTCAATTCTTCAAAACTCATAGTTGAACATGACCACTTAGGATACAATTACAATAACAAGATCAATTGGGTAGCCGGTGGGGATTTTTGGGCAGGCGGGTGAGGTTGCAATGAGCTTAGAGTCATAAATTTGGGAGGAAAACGTAGCTGAGACACTCTTTTGATGATAAATCAAAATGGTACACCCCTTTGATGATTCAGAAAGAAACAAGAGTGCTCTTTTGATTTTTGCTCAATTTAATTATTCATTTCTGCATCACCAAGCTCCAATCTAACAAAGATGCATTAGGTTTATGATTATACTTAACATTTAAACTTGATGGGTCAAAACATTTGGTACTAGTTAATGTCTACAAATAATTTTGTGGTTTGATCTATCATCAAAACAATGAAGTAGATGAATGGAGAAGAAAATAAATGATAGAACAATTGCAATCAGTGACCTGAGTATCTGGACTTCAATGTCTTCCCTTATTTTAATGCAACTGATTTCTCTCTTTTTTCTTAACTATCAAGGATATGCTGCCACAATTTAGCTGGCATACTTGTGGCAATAATGCACCTATAATTGTCCATATCAAATTCCTTTCCAACTGCAATTTTAACATTTTCTTTAGCTAGTAATGGCATTAAAAGAATTTGACTGGATCGGTGTGATCTAACTTTTTCCTAATTTTAGACATGTAAGTGCAATCTAAGTAGCTTTGTCCATACTTGAATATATACGGTTGAACCGCTCTAATGAACAAACTATAATTGATGTATCTCATGTCATTTAGTTGAATTAAAATTCCAGTATCATATTTTTATTAGTGTTATCACTTGTGCTTGATACATTTATGCAATTTGCTATATTTATTTCTTCTCAAAATTTGTGTTACCTCTCCTTGTTAAAATTGATTACCCCTATTAACTTTGTTTTTTTTTAGTTGTCAAATCCTACCAGTACACATCTTTGACTAGTGTCATGCTCCTGGATTGTTGGGCAATTCCATGTGTTATACTTTTCACTTGGTTGTTCCTGAAGACAAAGTATGGATTCAGAAAGTTTCTTGGTGTTGGTATTTGTGTGGCTGGTCTTATTATGGTGGTATTTTCCGATGTTCATGCTAGTGATCGTGCACAGGGTCAGTTGGTATATATTGAAATTGTACAATTCTGTTTTTTAATTTCTCTAGTTTCAACAAATTCACTAACCAGGATTGTCTAACTTTGGATTAGGCTTAGTAACACAAACTATACCTCATTTAAATAGGTACATAAAGCAATTTTTATTCCAAATAAAATTACAAAGTGGACAAATCAAACCAATCCGCCAAATTAATTTGATGATGGCTGATAGAAAGCTAAATGATATGCCCAATCAGCATTTTTTAAAGTCAAATTTACTGACATTCCAGGCATACTTGGGTGGTTAGAAAATAATTCTCGAGTTGACTAATAAGTTACAGAACTGAGAGGAAAATCTATGGTCCATTACATGTTCGTGGGCATTCACCAGGTCAATGAATTAGAGCAGTGATCATATGTTCCATAGGTCCATGGGCACTTATATTGTCGTCCCCACGGGATGGACTGATGGCTAGTATATGGGGTGTTGCCACCATGAGGTCTGAGGGTCAAATCCTAGCTAGTAGCTAGGTTCCTGCCCTCCCCCATGCACTGGTCACTATCCGGGCTAGTAAACTAGCCTCCGCGATTTACCTCCTCCGTGTTGGTCCTGGGACGGGCTGGCGGGGGAGTTGGGGGCAAGCGTTTCGCCTTTTGCCACCATGGGCACTTATAATGTCAATTTTTTTTGATGAAATTAGATCAGGTTGTCATACATTCTATTCCCTTCAAAAACATCAAAACTAAGAGAATTAAATTCTAACGGATTTTCTCTTCTCTTTGAGAGCATGCAAAGTGAACATCTGATCAATCGTTACTTTTGCACTGAGAAACAAAATACTTGCAGGTTTAGAAGTAATATCATGAGTTATTGAGGAACTAGGCACCTTTTGTCATGCATGACAATCCAACATATAAATGGAGTTGTGCAACATTTGCTTAATTGATTTGCCCTTTTCTTTTAACTATTTCATTGTTACAGGAGGACCTAACCCTTTGAAAGGTGATTTGTTAGTCATTGTTGGTTCTACATTATATGCAGTTAGCAACGTTGGTGAGGTGTGCTTCACTTCTCATCCCCTCCACTACCTTTTTTCTACTAATTCTATCGCTTTTTTTGTTATTATTTATATTCTCTAGGAAATAATGACATGTTAAATGAGTGTATTTCCCTCATTCATGAAACATGTCTCGTTGAATTCAACTCTGATAATTCAGTTACTTTCTGTTTGTTGTAAGTAATTAGTTATTGATTTTCCAAGGTAGGGACTTGATCTACCCTGTGTAAGAAGAAAAGATGTATAAAATATGGTTAATTGGAGAAAGGAATACAGATCTTAGGTTCTAAGTCTCTAGCATGGTCCCATCAATGCCAATGCGTGACTATCTGTGTTTGTACAACCACGTGGTTTTTGGAGAAAGATTGCAAGGAGTCTCCTTGTTTTGCCACTTTCTTTTAATCAAGGATATAAAAACCTGGATTTGGCTTTTCCTGATAGCTTAGGCATTAAACGTGTTATTGGAGCTAAGATCATGAACTCAACCGGTCATCTTCTATTTCTCTAGATGTTCCACTATGCTTTGTCACATCTATAAGATCGTGGTGTTTGATACTTGGATTATTATTTTTACTTCTGAGATCATAAAATTAATTGAATCAATTCCTAATAGCTTAGCTTGTGGGTGACTGGTCATCTTATTAAACTTAGTTTGGTACTAGACTAGAACCAAAGCTGTGTTTGAATCAAGGTTCAGTGTTCAAAGCTCAAAGCTCAAAGCTCAAACCATGCAAGACGTATCTGTGGTCATTATTTCAGTTGATTCAGGTTGTCTGTCCAAACCTCAGGGGAGTATGAACAATGTAAAACTGGATTGGGCCATTCCTGACATCTTGAATGTTTGGGATGGTTGTTTTATTTTTCTTCTTTTTTGTTATTATTTATTTATCTTTCCGAGAATACTGGGAGATGCATTCACATTTTCTGTTATTAATATAATCTTGATATATAAGCAGGATTGGATAAATCTCTGTACAATTGTGTAGACTGGTAGATTGTTCTTTCCAGCAACTGCACAAACTCTTCATTGTTGTTTAGTAATCTGAGGAAATTCATGAATCATGAAAGCACAACCTCTTGCCTGAAGCCCTGAAGAATCATCAAGGTGACCTAAGGACGTAATCCAGTCACTGAAGAAGATTTCTTCCTGTTGTTCATTTTCCCTTCTAGTATTTTCTGTCTATGGAACTTAGTACTGCTGCATCTTCTGCATATTAGTTTATTTTAATTTGATTTCCATTAGTTTTATTTTCTTTCCTGAAAAATCTATTTACCAATGAACAAGTTAAGAAGCTACTCTAAAGCAGCCTTGTCAGTTTTCAGTAGCCATACATAGGTCACCCCACTTATTGGAGGGGCGTGTTTTTAGAAAGCACCCGCAAACTGGAGATGTTCATCATCAAATGATATTTTTTTTAGAAGAAAAAAATGTAAAAAAATGGAGTAATATCATTTTCTTCTCGACATATCTGCGTAACTAATTTTATTCCTTTTATGTAAACTGTCTAGTCTTGTAAACCTTTCTTGCTTCAACATAACTTCTAAAAGTAATTCATTTTCAACTAAGGAAATTCTTTTCATATTGTTTTTACTTTTTCTTTTACATTGTTCAGGAATTCATAGTCAAGAGCTCAAGTAGAATTGAATTGATGGCAATGCTTGGAGCATTTGGAGCGGTTATTAGTGCTATTCAAATGTATCCTCGTTCATTTTGCTGTGCCCTTATTTTCATTAAATATTATACAATCAGAGATAACTGTTCACCTCAAGAATGTTTATGTTTCTTGATTTCCAATTTAATCAATAGAAATCTGTGCATCCTTTCCTATAAGATCATAGAACAATCAATCACTAGCATTTCCCTTGTGTTTTTCTTGAAGAAAAAACTGAAATTTGATCTCTAATTTCTGATACCAACTTGCATTTAATGTTTTTAAGAACATAAATAAACAAGGCAGATGAAGCAAGTCGGGATTCTAACCGAAGCTTCTACAGGTAATTTGATCTCATTATTAGTAATTAACATATCTTCCCTCGTATGCTTGTAGAATTTTTGGCTTGCTGCAAGTAGCTTAATCTATGATTTTGTGCAAAAGAAGAACATGAAAGATTATAATTGAATTCCTCAGGGAATCAAATGGAGAGATATATTAGATCTTTGATTGAACCATTTTTATGCTCTTAACAACTTGGAACATGGAGGTTTTGTTTAATTCTTCTTTTCCTCAACTATTCCTAGAAGCATACTTGAGCGGAACGAGCTTAGAAGTGTCAATTGGACAGTTGGAGCGGTAAGTCTAGTCTTAATGTTTGTGCAATCATATTTGCATCTGTATACAATTATACTGCTATAGGGAACTATCTAGAAGATCATGCAATGTAGAAATTGTAGGTCAATCTATTTACCTAAGCGTGAAGAAGAAAGGAATACCTACGGTCATCTTTAAGTTACTCGAAAGTATTATATGCATAAATATTTAACTTTCAGATTGTCAATCGAGGAGATTTGATATTATGTACTCAGAAAAATAAATAGTTCAGACTTTAGAACCTCTTACTGGATATCTGAAGTAATATTTATGTTTATGAGATCAATATTAATTGTTTTTTTTATGCCTAAAATGTGCATATATGTTTCTTTTCCACTAAAACAAGGGGAAAACCTTCAGCTAATTCGCTTCGGTTCCCCAATTCAGTAACTTGGATGAATTACATGACACAGTATCAAGTTTCTTTTACATTAGTTTCGAACTCTGCTGGAGATATGAACTGTATGAACTTTTCGGTAACCTTCCAAAGATTTAGTTGAGTTGTTATATCTGAAACCAGGTTTAGGCTGAATTACTGTATGAACTTTTACATTCCTTCGATTATCCCTAATTTAATTTTCTTCTGAATATGTGATTTCAGGTTCTACCATTTCTTGGGTTTGCATTGGCAATGTTCTTATTCTATTCTACTGTCCCTATAATTCTTAAGGTAAGCTCAATGTGTTTAAGAAGCTTATAATTTTATTACTTATCGTCAAATAAATAGTTCCATGCCATGGGAAATAGTAATTCATCTGTAAATATATATGGAAGAACTATTAATGATCTTGTTCTAATAACATGCTTAAATTATGATTATAAATATGCTTTATCGTCGTAGTTCATCTGTTCATTTTGTTCATCTTAATCTCATTCAGATATGTGGAGCCACACTGCTTAACCTTTCCCTGCTGACCTCCGACATGTGGGCCGTTCTAATCCGTATCTTCGCATATCACGAGAAGGTTAATCATTTTGCTGTGACGAATAAACAAATTGCAAAGCTAATAGCTAGAGATAAATCTTTTTTGGTTCCTTGAAGGTTGACTGGATGTACTTCATAGCTTTTGCAGCTGTCGCGATCGGACTCGTGGTTTATTCATGGTATTTATTGTGCTTCCAGTTCTTCATCACTCTCAAATAGAGGATGAAGAATCTTTCTCATCAATTTCTGCAGGAGAAAGAAGGATAAGAGTGCTCAGGTTGCGGAGAATGTCAAAAGGGACGAAGAGATTGCGGAAGAGCGTGGTACAAATCAAGCAGCAGTTGAGACCCAATGCTCGGGAGTTGAGGCTGTCGAACCACAAGCTTCATCGATCACAAGTTTGCGGAAGTAAGGTAGGGGGTTTAACAATAAGCCACCATAGAAACTGAAGCAAATTCACACAAACGATTAGTTGTTCATGCTTGGTTGTTCTAAGTGATTTGTCGAGGCAGCAGAATGAGAAGTAACTCGTGTAACGGAACGGATCCGAACGACCAATGCCGTTCATTAACATCTGCAAGAGTATCAACTGTATCAGTTGTCTGGTTCTGTTTAGCTTGTGTGATCACACTTCAGAAATAATTTGAATGGCAATTAAAATGACTACATCCAGACATGCATCCAGTTGCGATATATCTTTATTTTCTCGATGTTTACTTGGATGGAAAGTCTACTCGGACGGAAAATCAAGAGGAAGGAGGTAAAGGACTCTCAAAACTACGTATAAAATTGTGATCGTGTACTTTTCTTCCTGCCCTCTCTCCTCTTATCTTGTAACTTTCATAGAAATATTTTAAATTGTTTTTTTTTTTCAAAAAACAGGAGAGTCTTGATATAATACATAATGTTAAAATTATTACAGATCTTGGTCACGGATTTGAATTATAAAAATAATCTTTTATAATTTAGAATAAGATTATATATAATAATTTTTTTTTTTATCTTATATTATTAGGGTTCTATAGAGATGAGCAAAAATTGATAAAATTAAATTAATCGAATTGAATCGATCGAATTTTAAAATTTAGTTCGGTTAATTTGATTTTCATTTTTTTTAAAATTCAATTTGATTTTTAATTAATTTGATTTAATTTTGATTTTAAATTTCGTAATTCGGTTAAACCGAATAGAATATTAATTTAATTATTTTTTATTTAAAAATATAATTAAATAAATACAATTTGATTTTTTATTTAAAACCAAAATTTTATTTAAAATTTTGATTAATTCGATCGAAAGATCGAATTAATCTATATTTTATCAGTTCGATCTGTTCAATTTTCATAGGAAAATCAATCGATTTAGTTGGTTCAAAAAAAACTCGATTTATTCAATTTTTGATTTATTTTATTTAGATAATTTAATTTTGATCGAATACTCAACTTTATTCATGATCATCAAATACTTCTAGCAAAACAAAAGTGCACAATGACCTTAAATGCCTCAAATTCGTGCCTAATGGGTATCACCCAACTCTGGATAGTCATTTGAGTTTGTCTATTTTTTTTCAGATTTGGGTCATCGAAGAACATCAATCACTTTAGGTCAAAAGTATTTAATAACTCTAAAAAATTTGAATTCGTGCCAAATTAAT
>JBBUKS010046977.1:0-10306 GCA_038050645.1 Hedychium gardnerianum
CGATTCATCTTGAATATAATGCCAAATATAATAAATCTCAATTGATTGAAATCAATTCGAGATTATTATCCATTATTATCATTAATATTCTCTCCGACTCTACCGGTACTCGGGAGTCGTGAGATCGATCATTATTATTCTCTCCCGACTCGGACATTGTCGTGAATCGAGTTATTCTCTCTTCGACTCCACGAGTTCTCGGGAGTCACGAGATCGACTTTATTAATCTCTCCTAACTCAGATATAGTCGCGGATCGAGTTATTTATTCTCTTTCGACTCGGACATAATCGCAGATCGAGTTATATTCTCTCTAACTCCACCGGTACTCGGGAGTCGCGAGATTGATCATTATTATTCTCTTCCGACTCGGACATAGTCGTGGATCAAGTTATATTCTCTCTGACTCCACGGGTATTCGGGAGTTGCAAGATCGACTTTATTATTCTCTCCCGACTCGGACAAAGTATCGGATCGAGTTATTTATTCTCTCCCGACTCGGACATAGTCGTGGATCGAGTTATATTCTCTCCGACTCAATCAGTACTCGGGAGTCGCAAGATTTTGAGTTCATTATTCTCTCCCGACTCGGACATAGTCGTGGATCGAGTTATATTCTCTCTGACTCCACTGGTACTCGGGAGTCTTGAGATTGAGTTATCTATCCTCTCCCAACTCAGACATAGTCGCGGATCGAGTTATTTTCTCTCTGACTCCACTGGTACTCGGTAGTCGCGAGATCAACTTTACTATTTTCTCTCCGACTCCATCGGTACTTGGGAGTCGCGAGATTGACTTTACTATTTTCTCTCCGACTCCATCAGAACTTGGGAGTCGCGAGATCAACTTTACTATTTTCTCTCCGAGTCCACGGGTACTCGGGAGTTGCGAGATCGACATTACTATTCTCTCTCCGACTCTGCGGGTTCTCGGGAGTCGTGAGATCGAGTTCTCTATCCTCTCCCGACTCAGACATAGTCACGGATCGAGTTATTTTCTCTCCGACTTCACCGGTACTCGGGAGTCGCGAGATCGACTTTACTATTTGTTCTCCGACTCCACGGGTACTTGGGAGTCGCGAGATTGACTTTACTATTCTCTCTCCGACTCCGTGGGTTTTCGAAAGTCGTGAGATCGAGTTATCTATCCTCTCCCGACTCAGACATAGTCGCAGATCGAGTTATTTTCTCTTCGACTCCACCAGTACTCGGGAGTCGCGAGATCGTCTTTACTATTTTCTCTCCGACTCCACGGGTACTCGGGAGTCACAAGATCGAACTGTCTATCCTCTCCCGACTTGGATATAGTCGCGGATCGGGTTATATTCTCTCCGACTCCACCAGTATTCGGGAGTCAAAAGATCAACTTCATTATTCTCTTTCAACTCAGACACAGTCGTGGATCGAGTTATATTCTCTCCGACTCCACCGGTACTTGGGAGTTGCAAGATCGACTTCATTATTCTCTCCCGACTCGGACACAGTCGTGGATCGAGTTATATTCTCTTTGACTCTACCGGTACTCGGGAGTTTCGAGATCGAGTTATCCATCCTCTTCTGACTCGTACATAGTCGCGGATTGAGTTATTTTCTTTCCAACTCTACCGGTATTCGGGAGTCGCGAGATCAACTTTACTATTTTCTCTCCGACTCCACCGGTACTTGAGAGTCGCGAGATCGACTTTACTATTTTCTCTCCGACTCCATTAGAACTCGGGAGTTGCGAGATCGACTTTACTATTCTCTTCGACTCCACGGGTACTCAAGAGTTGTGAGATCGACTTTAATATTCTCTCTCCGACTCCGAGGGTTCTCAGAAGTTGCAAGATCGAGTTATTTATCCTCTCCCAACTCGGACATAGTCGTGGATCGAGTTATTTTCTCTCCAACTCCACCTGTACTCGAGAGTTGCGAGATCAACTTTACTATTTTCTCTCCGACTCCACGGGTACTTGGGAGTTGCGAGATCGATTTTACTATTCTCTCTCCGACTCTGCGGGTTCTCAGGAGTCTCGAGATCGAGTTATCTATCCTCTCCTGACTCGGACATAGTCGCGGATCGAGTATTTTCTCTTTGACTCCACCAGTACTTGGGTGTCGCGAGATCAACCTTACTATTTTTTTCTTTGACTCCACGGGTACTCGAGAGTCGCGAGATCGACTTTACTATATTTTTCTTCGACTCCACGGGTACTCAGGAGTCGCGAGATCGACTTTACTATTCTCTTTCCTACTCTGCGGGTTCTCGAGAGTCGTGAGATCGAGCCTCTCCTGACTCGGACATAGTCGCAGATTGAGTTATTTTCTCTTCGATTCCACTGGTACTCGGGAGTCGCGAGATCGACTTTACTATTTTCTTTCCGACTCCACAGGTACTCGGGAGTTACGAGATCAACTTTACTATTCTCTCTCCGACTCCATGGGTTCTCGGGAGTCGCGAGATCGAGTTATCTATCCTCTCCCGACTCAGACATAGTCGCGGATCGAGTTATTTTCTCTCCGACTCTACCGGTACTCGGTAGTCGCGAGATCAACTTTACCGTTTTCTCTCCGACTCCACGGGTACTCGGGAGTTGCGAGATCGACTTTACTATTCTCTCTCCGACTCCACGGGTACTCGGGAGTTGCAAGATCGAGCTATCTATCCTCTCCCGACTTCGACATAGTTGTGGATTGAGCTTGACCTAGAGGTACTCAGCCACATGGACCTGGACATCCGTTGAACAGAATACTTGTCCAGTTAGTCGGCGTACACCCTCCTTCGACTAGACTTGATGGGGATGCTTGTGATACAGAGGTAAGCTAGGGTCTATGTACCAGGTCCTTGACCCAGTCAACAGGGAAGCCATGTGGTAGGATCAAGATTTGATCAATACAGGGACCATGTGGCGCTTTTCAAGACTTGGTCAATATAGCCTCCACATGACATATCAACAAATCCCCTGGCCGATCCCGACTCGTAGAGGATCCCGACTCCTTGCTGATCCCGACTTCTGACTGGTCCCGACTTCTGGCTGGTCCCGATTCTTGGAGGATCCCGACTCCTGGCTAGTCCCGACTCCTAAAGGATCCCG
This sequence comes from Hedychium gardnerianum, assembly GCA_038050645.1. Lineage (NCBI taxonomy): Eukaryota > Viridiplantae > Streptophyta > Magnoliopsida > Zingiberales > Zingiberaceae > Hedychium > Hedychium gardnerianum. Next base: position 3,072 of record JBBUKS010046977.1, read on the forward strand.
ACTCCTGGAGGATCTCGACTCCTGGCTGGTCCCGACTCTTGGAGGATCTCGACTCCTAGCTGGTCCCGACTCCTGGAGGATCCCGACTCCTGGTTGATCCTGATTCCTGGCTAGTTCCGACTCCTGGTTGATCCCGACTCTTGGTTGGTCCCGACTTCTGAAGGATCTCGATTCCTAGCTGGTCCCGACTCTTGGCTGATCCCGACTCTTGGCTGGTCTCGACTCTTGGAGGATTCCGACTCTTGGAGGATCTCGACTTCGGATGGATCCCGACTCCGGGTGGATCCCGACTCATTGACTTCCTGGCATGCGATAATTACTAACATTAAAGGACATGACGATTACAAACACACTCATTAAATATTCCTTAATACTCATTAAATACTTCTTAATACTCCTTAATGACTCATTAAATACTTCTTAATGCTTTTTGAATGACCTCTCTATATAAGAGAGGGGAAGACATCAAAAGCCTCTCTATATAAAAGAGGGGAAGACATCAAAAGAAAGCGGGGTTCAAACCTTATTTTATGTATATTTTTTATTTTTTATTATTATATAACTTTCATGCTTACTTAGGCATCGAAGGGACCTCATCGGGATATCTTCCGGTGAGCCCTATAATGCGTGTTACTCTTCGTAAGAAATCATCGTGCTATGAGAAAAAATCAAGGAGGAGACCTCGACGTTATCATTCTTACTATCGAGATAGATTTTTATCATCGTGTCATCACGATGAAATATTTAAAGCGACATCGAAGTGAATTTTTATCATCGTATTATCATGATGAAATGTTTAAATCGGATCACTAATTTAATCGTCAACGTGGTCATGTTGGTCGTGTTGGCATTTGTTGACACATTGATTTGCAAGACTCTGGCGCTCGACTGGACGAAGGACGGACACAATCACAACTCCAAAAGAAAAGAAAGAGTGAGCTGAATAGACACCATCAAAACTAATGAACACCTTTTAACTCAAAATTTTATTTCAAATATATAATTTTCAAAAAAATATTTTAATTATTTTAATTTTTACTTAATTTTTTAATATAATATAAAGTTGTGTTTTGTGAGTTGAATCTAACTTGGGCTCCTTTTTTTTTTTTTTTTTTTTTAATATAGTCCACCGTATTCTGAAGGTAGACGGGTCTAGCCGTCGGGCCGCCGCTAGGTCGGTTGCTAGAGAAATATTCTGTGAAGGATATTTTCGAAACGGAGAATATCAGACTTAGCCTTCTCTTCCGGTTGGATTTTATTTTTGGAATTGCATAAATTACTGCACTTGATTTGCAGTTTTGAAGAAGAAGAACTTTGTTCGAGTGTCTTGATCCGCTTCCTGGTTCCATAGTCTGACATGGACTCCGTCCCCCTTCGCCCTTTCCCCTTAGCTGCTGCTTCCTTAAGCCCTAATTATCTCACGCCCAAACTTATAGCTCGGCGGATCCCGCTCCGTCACTGCTCCCGCTCTTCCTCGTCCCCTCGCACCACCGTCCGCCTCTCCCTCTCCGAAGGCATCACCAACAACTCCCCACTTCCCGATCCCTCTCCCGTTACCGCTCCTCTCTTCTCCAACTGGACGCCGCCTCGTCCCTTGTGGCGCGGCCTCTCCGCCCTCATCCTCGCCGGACAGGTGGCTCGCCGCGCTCTCTCCGGTCGCATCCACCGCCGGAACACCCTACAGCAGCTGGAGCGCGTTGGCCCCCGCTCCGCCGGTGTCTGCCTCCTCACCGCTACTTTTGTGGGGATGGCCTTTACCATCCAGTTCGTCCGAGAGTTCACCCGCCTCGGCCTCCATCGCTCTGTCGGCGGCGTACTCGCTCTCGCCCTTTCCCGCGAGCTATCCCCTGTTGTCACCTCAGTTGTCGCCGCCGGGCGCATCGGCTCTGCGTTCGCTGCGGAGCTCGGCACCATGCAGGTCTCCGAGCAGACCGACACTCTCCGTGTCCTTGGAGCCCATCCCGTCGACTACCTCGTCACTCCCCGAGTCATAGCTTGTTGCCTTGCTCTTCCAGTCCTTACCCTCCTCTGCTTTTGTGTTGGCCTCGCCTCCAGTGCTTTTCTGGCTGACGCCGTCTTCGGGATCAGCATCAACATTATCCTCGACTCCGCCAGGAGGGCTCTGCGGCCCTGGGACATCATCAGCGCCATGATTAAATCGCAGGTTTTTGGGGCTACGATAGCGGTCGTAAGCTGCGCATGGGGAGTCACTACACATGGCGGGGCCAAGGGGGTTGGCGAATCCACAACGTCGGCAGTTGTCATCTCCCTTGTTGGGATCTTTATTGCGGACTTTGCTCTTTCGTATTTATTTTTCCAAGGCGCAGGTGATTCACTCAAGTATGCCATGGGATAGGCAAATTATCTAATACTTCAATGTATCGATATTTTATTGATTTCGGAATGGCGGGCGGAACTTTGGCTGGAGAAAAGCTATTTATTTTGCACAGCAAAAAGGTTTTTGGATATTTATAAACAAATCTCTTAGAGCTGATGGTATGATCATTATTAGCACTTATGAATCTTTTCATTGTTTCTTCCATTGTTTTAGAAGAATGCGAAAGTATGCTTCCCTTAAGAGGTCCAACTTTCTGCTTCAATTGCAATGTCTGTACTACTAGAGCTGCATTTTAGGTTGTTAAATTCAACTGTTTATTAGCCTTTACATATCCATTTATGTCTATATCCATATTTGTGAAACTTTCTCATGAGATTATTTGGGTTGTGCGTTTCACTATTTGCCTAGTGTGGTTGATATATATAAATATATTAGAAATGAAATCATTTATTTGTTTTTTTGTAACAAATTATCCTTGTTTAGATAGTTAAGGGTTGTTATAGCTCACAACTAAATGTCAAATGTACTAGTAATACAATTTAGTATCTATCTCAATCAAAATCTTCTCATGTGTAGGATTTCAACTTTTCAATTTGCTCTTCTTTTCTGAATGTTGTATGTTGATTACATTGGAGGGGATGCCTCAAGAATCAATATTGAATTCATCAACCAAAATAATCTGCAACCTCATTTATTCACTTTAATTTTCCTTCTCTCATTTTATTAAAATGCCAGAAAAATCAAACCTATGACTCTCCACATATCAAATTGTTAGAGTTCTATACATTGGAGATCCTCACTTTGCTAATTTGCTCTAGTTTTATTTATAAAAAATATAGGGTAATTTATATGTACACTCGTGTACCTCCATTTTTTTTAGAAATTCCCACTTGTCCATAATTTGGTTTATTTAATAAAATTTACTATAAGTTAAAACCATATTATGTTATCTTATGTTTTTTTTCTGACTAGATATGATTATTGACAACATATAAAAATTACTTAAAATGACATAATATCTGTATTAACTTATATTAAATGGTTCACATTTTGGAATTAAGTGGATACTTTAGAAAAAATGGGCATACATATAATATTAATACTAGTAAACTATTCTAGTATATACATAGTTTACCCTCAAATTTATATACAATGATATAATATATCTTTTAAATTAATTAAATTATACAAAATGTTGGTAAAATTTGGTATGAATATTTGCATTTATGTTGCAAATTCCTATTTCAATAGTGTTTAGTAAGACTTAGGTTTGTTAACAGCTAAATTTTTGATGTGATATTGCCTCTCATGTAATGAACTGCACGAGTATAAAACCCACCCATTAGCTTTATTGGGTCTAACCATTGACCTAAAATGCTTAATCCAATTTTATGATAGTTCGCTCATCTATGCCTTTAAATTCTCTACTCTCTTTTAGCTTACAACGTCTCATGTGGGACTAATTCTGAGATGTTAAATTTTCTCCGAGTTTGACTTAGACTTGGATGAGTCTCCTACAGGGGTATGAATCCCAACTTCCAAAATGTTTTTTTTCCCTAAATTTTTCTTCTTGCAATTAATATGGATGTCAATTGTTAACTCAAGTGTTTGTATCCAAGTCTCAAATCTCAGTATTTGATACAGGCGAGCTCAACTGTTCAAGTATTATATGATTTGACTTTCCAATTAAGGTTTCATATTCAACTCACAACCCAAAATCATCTCTAATCAGCAAAATATGTGACCAAAATAATGGTGACTTCACCACCATCATAGGAAACCTTTAAAATTGATACATCTAACCATGCCTTGAACTAATCAGCTGCAACGATCCAAATATATGAGAAAACTGATCATTAACTTTGCTCGAGCCAACCACTCACCCAAATGCTCAAGTCCGAGTGAACGGTAGTTCATGCATGCCTGCATCATCAAATATTACTCAGTTTGGCTACAAGATCACATTAGATCACTGCAAACAAACTCGACATACATCAACTGATAGTTTTGTTTTTCTAGTAGTTACTATAGTAACTCTCAGTCCATTAATCAAAAATGTCCATTGCTAAGAACCACAAATGATGTGTGGTATCCTAAATTTGAGACCTTGTATTTTACTGGTTCTGTGTCACAAAGTGCCGAATGCATAATACACGTTGCTTAACATATAGCAGACTTGTTTTAACATTTTGTCAATTACAGAAATTATCTTTCCTCAGATCAGATTTCTCTTGAACTGTTTCATGTATTTCCCAAAACTATTGAACTTGTAAATTATTGCAAATAACTATGTTTGGAGGTATTATATTAATATTTTATATATTTTTATGTAGATTATGCTTCATTTAAAAAAAAAACTAGATTGGTCCAATTTCCTAGATCATTGTTTTGCCTTTGAATCTAATTATAGTATAGTGAGCTATTATTTTTAGATTCATTGCTCGATTGTATTCGTGAAGTAGAAAAAGTTTTCATAATTTGTCCTAATTTTAAATAAGAGATGCATTAAGACTAAGCCGTAGGATAATGATATTTCAATGTGCATTTTAAATTTCATAAATCATGTGAATTGGTTTGATTTTAATTCTTACCATCTTAAAGCGATTACACTTGTCCTAGAACATCCTCAGCCCATCTAGGCTTGATTCAAAACTCATTGACTACATTTGTTTATGCCATGGAACTTTAAGAATATGATGCAACTTGTGTTGACTTTTGATGGAGCGATCAAAGCTACTAGTCAACTAATTGATCCTGAATGTTCATATCAAGGATCAAAATCTCAAACCACTGTGTTGGAATTTTAGTCTTTGATTGGAAAGATATTGTTTTGGTATTGTGTCAATGTTTCGATGCATGATGTTGGTGATGAATTGGAGGTTGAAGGAGGAAGGAGATGAAGCATAAGGAGACATTGTATGTGCCGAGTGGTATTGGGTATCGGTAATTAGTTTTGACTGTTTTGCTTGACATGGTATTAGATTTCAAATCATGGTTCATATTCTCATGACACAACTAGTCATTCTGATGGAGGTAAAGACTTGTTTATGATTTATTTCCAATGATTGTATTGCTTCTCCAACCAATATTCAAACCCAAACAACCTTCCATTGAAGGGTTGGGCCCATTAATCATATTTAAGCATCTGGAGGTTACTTGTGAGTAGAAAGAGGCTATATGCACATCTCTTGTTGTGCTCTTTGGTTCTTGAAGGTTGTATAACCAATCCATAGCATCTAATCACTCTTAGAGCAAGCCAAAGAAAGGAGAATTTAGACAGTGCTTTTCTATCCTTCATTAATTTGGCTTACATTTATTGTTAAACTTTGTAGTTTAAACTACATCTAGTGTGACACAGATGTGAATGGTTGTGGTTGCCATTCAAATCCTAGCGTGGCTTCATTTTCAAGCTTTTGGTAAACAATGTAAGAATTGATAACCACGAGATACCCTAGAACCTCTATAGGTTGAGGAGAGAATTCACTAGAGTTGAGAGTGATGAGTGCATGATGGGAACTTAGGACTAAATAGGGCTTGAGCATGCAACTAAGCACCTACCTTGTAAAGAATTATCAAGAGAAGAGGTAGAAGGGATTCAATGCAAGATGAGAGCACCAGTCACCAAGTTTCTATGTTGCTAAAATTCTAGTTATGTGGTATGACTTAGGTAGAGTATTGACTCATTCAAGGAATCTATCTAAGTTCCTTATTTTTGTATTAATAATTCTTGATTGTTTGTTATCCTTCTTATTGTGATTGTTATGCTTATATGCAACTTGTGATTCTAGTTGAACATATTTAACAACTTGTGGTTATGACTTCATAAGCATACAAATTGTGAGTAATAGTTCTATGTATTAGTAATTTATCTTAATTATTTAGCTATTTAATCATATTAGAGGTTTCACACTTGTCTATTTAGCTATATAGGTTAAAGTAACAAAGTGGTAACATATGATTGCGCAGAAGTTCTAATTCATGATTCCTGTGTGATAGTGATTGAGTGCTTAAATATGAGGAATAAGCTAAAGATGTCAAGCATTTAAGTTATTTCCATGATTTTTTTGTTAGGATTGATGTGGCTAGAGGGGGTGAATGGACATAACTAGGAATTAAATATTCTTTTCATTTGCTCTTGCAAATTCAAGGTATAAATAAATTCGTTAGCAATTAATATCAATGATATGTAGTGAAAAAAATAAAAAAAGACAATTAATGCGAACATAATGCTTTTTAATGTGGTTGAGATTCCTAGGTCTATGACTCATAAGGTGAGTCACTAATCTCCTACATGAAACAAGTTCTCCCTATAGGAGATGTAGAAAATTCGTACAAAAATATTTTCTTTTCTCTTTTACAAAAAGTACTTTTGAGTGGTATCAATAGAGAAGAGAATGCAAGTTGGCTTGTAATTAATATCATTTGAAGTCACCTCACTTCCTATTTATAGTGGCATTCTTTAGGACTTCAGCAAACTCAAATTTGCACACTAGTAGATTGAAATGTTTATTTTGGAAACTTATCCGCAACAAGTTTCTTCTCCAGTTGACTTAAGGTCCACCTAGTCGATTCAAAACAATATCAACCGATTCAATTGGGTAATCATGACCTTTTCGCTCATTGACTATGTCTTCAGTCGACTCACTTAGATAAACTCGTGACCTTTTGTTGTTAACACAACTCCAATTGACTCGATTCATCCCAGTAAACTCAATTCCTATTTCCATAAACCTTATCATGCTAAGAACAAGTCTTCAATCGACTCAAACAACTTTAATTTATTGAAATATAATTCATTCGGCTCAAGCTACAACAACAATAACCAAGCCTTATCCCACTATGTGGGGTCGGCTATATGGATCCTTTTACGCCATTGGGCTCTATCCCCTACTATATC
>JBBUKS010046988.1:0-10306 GCA_038050645.1 Hedychium gardnerianum
TTTCCCTTATAAACCCATGATCTTTCCCATGTATTTTCAATGTGGGACTTTGTTTGCAACCTTGCAACCCCAACAAACTGGTCTCGTGGGCAATCCAAAATGTCAGGGTCTCTATTTGCATTAGAAACGCTCTACCATGACTGATCTCATGGGCAGACAAAAAGTAGCTATTTAGCTACGGGTTGCATGAGAAATGTTCTACCACGACTGATCTCGTGGGCAGCCCAGGGTATATAATCCCTATCTGGGAGAGAAAATCTCAACTCATCCACAGATTGGATGCATACAGTCAAGCAATAGGCAAGCAATAATATCACTCCAATGCTCTCACACCCGAAGGGAGAAGTGATCGATGGCATACATGCATCTCCAAAATGCTACAACTAGCTCACATCCGAAGGGAGCTATAATCGATAGCATGCATGCAACACCGTAATGTTATAACTAGCTCACACCCGAAGGGAACTCTGATCGATAGCATACATGCAACACTGTGATGCTATGACTCACTCAACCAACCTAATGGGAGACATAATCGATAGCATGCATGCAACACTGTGATGCTACAACTAGCTCACACCCGAAGGGATCCCTTATCGATAACATACATGTAACACCGTGATGCTACGACTCACTCAACCAACCTAATGGGAGACATAATCGATAGCATGTATGCATCATCATGATGAGTAGGATATAAATGATCTCATCATCACATATGTCTATCTATGCAATATACACAACTAAATCCATCAAGACATATGAGTTGTAATAGATGTCACACACGTGTTTACATGCACAAATCATACATGTACTATAATCACCAACATAATACCTTACCTACAACACACGTCACCCACGTGTTTACATCTACAATCAAATGCATACAACGATGATGAAAATATGTAAGGCACACGTCACACATGTCCATAACTTCAATCAAGACTATGCAACAATGAATATCTAAGGTACACGTCACACACGTGCCCACAACTACATAGCATGAATCTATAGAATCTAGCATATGCATATAGTTACACGCCACACGCGTGTCTAACAACAACATGATTACACAATCATAAGCTTGTTCCTATTGTGCACACCACACACGTGTACACACTACAGGATATGAAATAATAGAGAATGCATAGATATAAATAGAGTATCTCAAGTACAAGCAAGCAAATATCAAAACTTAGGGTGCATGTGAATAGAGTCAAGGTATATATGGCTACTATATCAATCAGAACGTATCATGCACTAAGATCAATAACTATAAATGAGAGCAAGGAAAAAAATACCCGCCTCAAAAGTAGAATGCTCTAGCAGTCCTCAGATCCAATGCTCCATCTCGTATCCGGATCCTATAAGTAGATATATAAAACTACTTAAATGCTAACCCAATACTAGTAATAAACTACTAGCAACATTATACAAATTAAATATCTAATTAATGGATCGAATGGAACTAATTTAGGTTTAGAAATTCATTATCCTAATCCAATTAACAAATCTCTTAAACCCACATATCATATTACATATCAATTACCCATCCATTAACTACATGAAACCCTAGAAATTAAGCCTAAACACAACAACTTCACTAGGTAACATCAATCCTAACATCCACCCAACAACCAATCCAACAAATCTAAATTCACAAACATCACACAAAATAAACTCTGCTATACTCCACCACCGACCAGTTTGCCAGATTGGGGTAGATCTACGCTGGCCACCACAACTACGGAGTTTTTCCTTTTCTCTTCTTTGGCATGCAGATCCTGCTCTGACGACTATGACTGGCGATGATTGGGACCAGTGACCGACCTCTAGTAGAGAAGAGAGAGAGGAGAAGAGATCGACGGTGGCCTCTCCCTCCAATCAGCCTGGCTGTGGGCTATGGCTACACCGGCGACAACCGGCCGATAGCGACGGGGGCAGCGATGAATGGGGGGAGAAGGAAAGATTGGGGAGAGTGAGAGGCGTTGGCAGTGGCTTTAAGGGAGAGGGAGAGAGAGTGAGGGCTTTTAATAAAGAAAAACCTAGGTTTATTTATATTTAAAAGCTAGTTTAAAATCTTTCCCCACCTAAGTTAATCCAATATTCAACACCCTATCATCATATCACTTCAAATTAAATCCACTAAAATTTCTATAGGGTTTCTCCTCAATTAACTCCCATTATTTTATTATTATTATTTTATTTATCATATTTTACACCTCCGATCTTGGTTCCATCTTATCTATCTTTTCCTTGAGCACATATGCAGGGCATTCCCATATCCGGATATGTCTTAGATTGGGCTTGCATCCATTCCACAACTCAAAGGGTGGTTTAGGGATAGATTTAGAAGGGACCATGTTCAACAAGCATATTGCAGTTTTTAAAGCATATCCCCAAAAGGATATATTGAGAGTAGAGAAGCCAAGCATAGATCACAAACCATGTCCAACAATGTCCTATTTTTTCATTCTTAGAAAGGTATATTCAAAATTCATTAGATAGATACTCCCCACCTTGATCTGATCGAAGTGTTTTAATGCTCTTACCTAATCATTTTTCTGTTTCATTTTTAAATTCTTTGAATTTTTCAAAGGCTTCAGATTGCGAGCCATTAGGTAAACATAACCATATCGAGAGTAATCATAGTGAAAGTGATGAAATGCTCATATCCACCTCTAGCAGGGACATTAATTGCTCCACATGCATTAGAGTGCGCTAATTCCAAGACTTCTTTGGCCCTCATTCCTTTAGATTTAAAGGATCTCTTAGTTATTTTACCTTCCAAACAAGACTCACATATACGTAGGAACTCTACCTTTAACTCACTTAATGGACCATCCCTTACTAGTCTTTGAATCCTATTAAGGTTGATACGACCAAGTCTTAAATGTCATAAATAAATCTCATTAGTATGAGATAACTTTATATGTTTGTTAGATGCAGTGTGATACAATGAGCCATCAATAGGTTTTAAAACATATAAATTATTACTCAAATGTCTCTTACATATAGTGGCTTTATTCAAGGTTATTTCAACCGTCATTTGTGAAAAATGGACATAATATCTTTGTCTAAACAATAAAGCAATAGAAATCAAATTTCTAGCAATATTTGGGACATAATAACAATGTCTTTAAATCAAATGTTTTTTATGAAAAATAAAGATAAATATTTCCAATAGCTCTTGTAGATACCACTGCTCTTGTGTCATCCCTTCGAGTATATTCTCCTTCATTAAGTTACCTGGTTACTTGGAACCCCTGCAACACATTACAAACATGATTAGTGATTCCAGAATCTACTATCCAAATATCAGTAGAATCAACCACTAAGCAAGGCTCAATAAAAGATATCTCATGATTACCTTGATTTTTCAGAGCTAGGTATTCTGAGCAGTTTCTCTTCCAATAACGCTTTTGTTCGCAATGAAAACATTTCCCCTTGGACTCGTCATCTATCTTGGTCTTCTTTGCCTTTTGCTGTGGGCCCTTCTTGTTGGATTTCTTCCTCTTATTGCTTCCTTTGCCTTTCGACTTGGAAGAGGATGGTCCAATAGAAGTAACAACAAATGCATCACCACTTATGGTTTTAAGAACATTCTCAGCATTCTGGAGCTCCTTCATCAATTCGGCTAGGGACATATTCAGCTTATTCATATTATAGCTGACTTTGAATTGTGAGAATATCTCTGGGAGAGTCTCTAAAGCCATGTCAACCTAAGTCTCCAATTTGATTTCAGCCCCTAAAACCTCAGCCACGTTAAACTGAGTGATCAATGCAAGCATGTGATCTCTCACGGGCATACTGAGTTTTATGCGTACATTCATGATAGACCTAATGGCCGCCTGACGTGCTTGATGTCTTTGATGCTCGAACATTTGCTGAAGGCTTTCCATAATTTTAGTGACACTTTTCATATTCTGATGTTTTTGTTGCAATACATTTGAGATAAATCCCAAAATATAGCGATGAGTCATTTCATCAGAATGAATTCACTTGTCATAAGCCTCCTTTTGTTTAGTCGTGGACTCTGCCGTAGGCATGTTGGGACAGGATTCAGTTAACACAAATTTATGCTTCTCGACAGTGAGAACAATCATTAAATTGCTTTTCCAATCAATATAGTTTTTTTCAATCAGTTGATTTTAGTCAAAATAATAGCTAGTGAATTTCCAGACATTGTTCTGAAAGGAAACAATATCTAATGAGCTTTGCATGTAATAAAATATATATGTTATGCATGAGTAGACCTAAAACTACCACATAGCGAAGACCTAAAACTCCAAAATCATAAACATACTTCTTTATAGAAGAAGTAAATTTGATTTATGGCTAGGCTGGGACCCTCCCACTAAATTCAATATATCTAGCATCCTATGCCTTATTGATTTAGCTTCACTTGATTTTGACCATCATTTATATTGCTCGGATATTCTATAGGAAGTCCTGACAATATCTTTGATTTAAGTGTATAACCTTATATTGATATATATATATTTTAAGCATCTAATTAATTATGTTACCTATAGGGTAAATACAAGTAATCAATACTTAAAATTTATCATCATAATAGGCTCATTCTAGTAACCGAAAATAGTGCAGCCCACCAATTAAATTGGCATGAGGCATACACATTTTCTTACTAATGGGCTAAAGGGGTGGTCGTAAGGTCACTTAAACAATGCATCATCTCTCACTTAAACAACTCTTAAAATAGTTCAATTATTAATTCAAATATTTGGTTTCCAAACTAATTAAAATTAGAAAAGAAAACAAATATTAAAATATGCATGACAATATAGTTCTAGAGCGGTGTATGCAATCTATATGACATCACAATTTAATTATAACAATAAAAGACAATAATTAAAATAAGAATAAATTTATGGCCCTTCCTATTTGCAAAATTACAAAAATATTTAATTGAGCCACAAATCGGATCAATTCTTCAATCCTCATTTGTAATAGTTTAGATCCCTAGGTTTTCATTTCTTTAGTGCAATCACCACCGTCCGCTCTCTCTTACATCACTTTTGATTAGACATGTAGGGAGACTCTCCAGACATCACCACCAATGGCCCCTGGTTGGAAGAAGATGCTCTTTGATCTTCCAATTTCATTTACAAAATATACATGTACAAGTGCTTTCAAAAAGAACTTAAGATTAACAAGGGAAAGTTATGGAGTCATAATCCATCCCCTTGGTTACAAACTTGAAATGAAATATTAATTACACCACAAAAATTCTAGGGACATAAATTGTTCATTATCTATTCACACAATGACATATTCCTAACACCGCTGTTAACTAACACATGCATAAATCAATTTGAAATATATAATAATATCAAAACTCATGCTATGATACCAATTGTTGGGCCAAGATGAGAATGTTTAATTTCAAAATTGATTTTTTGTAATTCGAACATCTCATTACAGGATCTTGTTATTTTATATATTAGCACAAATTAATTCAATGGAACAAACAAAGAATTGAGGTTACCCTTGAAGCGTGCTTTCAATGTCGGATCTACGCTCCAAACCTCTCAGCCTTCTTTAGTGTTCTCTCATGACTACACTTTGTAGTCTCTTTGTATACGTGGGCACACCATATATATATAAATATAGGATTAAATATAATTATTGTATATAATAATATAGAATAATTATCTAGTTGGGCTTTATCATATCTAAAAAGACAAGTTTTATTTATATAAAAACTTTTTCTAGATAAAGATTTGATAATTTCTTGCCATTACTATCTTGTCATATGTACAATACATGTGTCAATATTAACCCAATATATATTTTATTTTCTACTTACAATTATGATAAATTATAACTCTTATAATTTATCTGAATCTAACTCAAGACACCAAAAGGACCTGATCGAATCCAATTAGATTAAGCTCTAATAAATTAATTTTAACTTAGTTAACTCTTAACTCGTCAAAATAATTTATTAATCTCATCCTATTCTATTATAAGAATGAAATTACACTCTTAATCCAATTACAATTACTGAAACTTATAATCAATAAATATATTCTTTGATCGATCAATCTAAGGCTATTAACTGCTAGTCCTTAGTTGTGCTAACAAAAGTGTCAAATACTTATAATTTAGCCTTTTGATATTAAGTTCTCTTTGTAGGATCTAATTAATGCTAGAGAGGGTGAATAACATTTATGATTTTTTTTTATATGAGTTAATAGTTAAAAATATTTCTAAACCAATACACAGAATATGCAGAAGAAAATAAAACAATATCTAATGAATAAAATCAATACAAAGAATCAATTTAATCATAAACCAAACAAGCAATATCTAGCATAACACTTTGCAATATTTAACATGCTAGATTTACTACAATACTTAGCACAATAAGCATACGAGATCTAATGAAGCACTTAGCACAATTAGCATTCAAGATTGAATGAAGCACACACAATTTGTATGCAATAAAGCTAAGTATGATTTCTACGTAAAACCTAATGAAATAAAAATGATGATTTTTATTAAACTATCTCCTTTCCGGAAAGATTCCAGAAGTGGAGAAAATCTTTAATAAAAATCACAAGTTTAAGCAAAAAAACAAGTAATGTACGACAACTAAAAAGAAAATAAAGTTACGCGCCCTAGTTGTCGATTGAAAATGAACTTCATGAGTGCAACATGTCAGCATAGGAGAACAAGAGGTGTACTTTTGAAGAGAGTAGCAAAAATTTTATGTTGTGAACAAGTGTCTTGAACCTCCTTTTATAGAACTCAAGTTGAATGTTGACCTGACACTATTTCGATTGACTAGAGCATACTGACGTGGCTACAAACTTTATCTCCATCAATAATGTCTCTGCGGACTTTGATCACCTAGACTCCTTTCGGGCGCCTGGAGTAGAGTATGGTCAAATGTCTATCTTGATCGCCTCCTTCGGATCACTAGATTACGCTGTCACCGGGCGCCTGTGTTAGTGCAATCGATCCCTGATCAAGGTTGACCAAGTTAACAAAGCTCGAGTTGACTCAAGTTGGTGTTTCAATGTTTGATCAATATGTTAGTTGATCGAGTGAGACGTCAAGTAGGTCAAGATTAATCGGATACTTGACAGTCAATCGATATATTAAGTTGGTTGGGTGAAAAGTCAAGTAGGTCAAGGTTGACCAGATACTTGACAAGATATGAAAAGTCCAAGTAGGTCACAGTCAACTGAACACTTGGCGGTTAGAAGTCCAACATGGAGTTGGCACGAGACGGAAAGTTCAAGCGGGTCACGGTTGACTAGACACTTGTTGATTGAAAGTCCAACAGGTAGTTGACAAGAGGAAAGTCCAACAAGGAGTTGACATGAGGCGTAAAGTCCTGAAGATCAAGGTTGACTAGATGTTAGGCAATGATGAAGTTTTGGCAAGTCAAGATTCATCGGATGCTAGACAACGATGAAGTCCCAGTAGGTTAAGGTTGACCGGATGTTAGGCGAGTGAAGTCCCGATAGGTCAAGGATTGATCGGATGTTGGGCAAATAAAGTCCTGATAAGTCGAGGCCAATCAGATACCAAGTAAGACAAGAATTCAACTTTGATAAGATTGAAACAGGAGTATTAGTCGATTAATAAGGTGTATTGATAGACTAATGGCACCCTCCCAAACCTCAAACATATGGTTGCTACAATATTCTTATAGTGTTGCTACAATAATCATGAACAATATTTTGCTACAGTATTGGTATAGTAATAGTCAACTGATGTGACCGATCAGTCGATTGATGCTTCAGAAATTGACCAGAAGCTTTAGAATTTGACTGTTCGACTTGACTAATGACATCAATTGACTGATGTCGATCAGAACCGAATAGAAGCAAGTTGATTTGATTGTTCGACTCGACTGATGACATCATTTGACTGATGATCTATATCAATCAACTAATGTTGATCTGGAAGTGGACAGAAGTAGGTTGATTCGACTGTGAGATTCGACTGATTGTTATCAGTCGATTGCTCGAAAGAATAAGTCGACTGATATTCAAATGATCGACAAAATTAGATAGATTTCAGAAAGTTCAGAGGTCATTTAATGGCAGGAACAGTGTCGGAGACCATATCAATCGACTGATGGATAAAAGTAGTCGACTGATAAGCAAAAATCAGTCCGACCTAAAGGCTTTAAAAGAAGGATTTCGAGGAGATTTTCATGGGCGGTTCTTGGAGGTTTGATGATGAAGTGTTGCTATATTTTCAAATCAACAAGAAGCAATTCCAAGCAACAAGAAAGCATCCAAAGCAAGATTTTGTTTGTAAAGTTGTTTGTGCTTTCATTTGTATTTGTATTTGTATGTTTGTTGTATTTATTGCAAGAATAGGTTGTAAGTGGCTTCTCCACCTCCGGAAGGTATCTAAGAAAGAGAAGATTTAGTGGTGGAAGATTTATGTGGGTTCATATGGGGATTAAGATGGAAAGGGCTATTTTAATAACTAAATGGATATTATGAATTACTCTTCTATTGATACCTGTCTTTATATTGCTTGACCTTCCATACTCTTCTTGATATTCTAAATTTTGATACTTGTAGCTTCGTTTTGCATAACTTATACTTGCAAACCTTATGATGATACCTCAATGAATTAATATGATTCACATTAAAAGTTGACTTGGGTTGGTCGTTTAGACTAACCGATAAGATTTGAAAATCAAGCAATTGTGATAAATGAAGAAAATGAAATACTAAAAGTGAAAACTCTGAGCTTATTCTTATACTAGAGTACCTGACCACACACATGAGTTGTGGTGGCGTGATGTAGCCCATGATCAATATTTATTTGCGCGATGATGTTTTATTGTTGTAGTCCACCGGTGAGGGTTTTTAGCCCGTACGTTAGATAACGTATGATATTATTAAAATTGTACTTCCTTAATTTCTTAAATAAGATTAAATTCATTCACATCTATTTTGATTACCCACTAAGCTATTTGTCTTATTGTCTGCTCCCTTTGACCTCCAGTTTTGCAGGCGTAGGACATAGAGTTGCTCAGAGATCTTGACGTGTTGATTCCTGATTTGTTTTACTTTCGTTTTGTTGTATTTACATTTTGTTTCATGTATCATTTTATCTGTATAGTTTTGTTTTCTACGAAGAATATGATATATAAAGTGGATAAATTTCTTGATTATTCTATTTAGATGGTTCCTAGGTTCTCTTTTATTATATTATCACCGAGTGGGGTACCTCTCGGTGTGTGGGAATTACACCCCCAGGGCGTGACAGTCTTCCTTGTCTAGTCCCACTAGGGCTTTCCGCTGCCTGATTCCCAATAGGACTTTTGTTGTCTAGTCCCACTATGTCTTATCCATTGTTTGGTTCCCAACCAGAACTTTGTCATTTGTCAGGTTACCTGCACTTGCAAACTCGACAAAACTCGTCAGATCATAAATAAACTAACTTTAAACTTAGTAATACATCAAAACATAAGTTCAATGTGGTGCTCTCAGTATCAATAATCTTCCTCTTTTTGATGTGCAAAAACTTAGTTTAAAGTTAACTAGAAATAACAATATTTGAAAAAAGAATTATGCATTTTATGTGTGATAAAGATTAGAGATTAAATGCAGTCATACATTGATGCATTAATTGAAATTCTCCTCCTTAATAAAAGAATATTATAAAATTTGAAAAAAAAATATATTGGAATTTTTTTCTTAATTTCAAAAACTCTTCTTATCACGCTCCGAAAGTACACATGTCTGTGGATACGGACGATACTCCCTTGTGACAATCACAGATACAACATGGTATGAGTCCACAAAACTCAAACCATAACATAACCACACGGAATAGGTAATACAAACCAAACAGAATAAGAAAAAAATATAAGGTCTACTCGATCATGAAATCCGAAAACATAAATGCGAGCCGGCTCGACTTAAGACACTAAGTACATAACAGAGAAAACCCCAAAGTCCAGATATGACTTAATTATTACAACATCAGTATGATAAATAAATGCGGAAACATAAACAAACCAAAGTGATAAGGAGAAAACCGAAGCCCGATGTGAATGGGACGGCGCGGACAGATATCCTCCAAACGACCCAATCAACATATACCCACTAACCTGGAAACAATAATGGAAAGCAGGGGTGGTAAGTACAAAACAAATACTCAGCGGATATAAGAAGATAATGCATGAACAATAAAGTGTACAGGGATTCAAAGGTATACAGTTTCAAAGGAAATTATACTCACCAACCAGAAGTACACATGTATGCATCTACTACACCATCACCCTACTCAACTGCACACAGTA
>JBBUKS010046999.1:0-10306 GCA_038050645.1 Hedychium gardnerianum
ATTGTCTTTTATATTGCTATACATACCCGTGTTGGGTATTTATGTGTAGATGTATTGTGTATTCAGAAATATTGTCCTCCGTACAGGGGAGGTGCTGTCCGATTTTTGTCGGATAAATACCCTCCCGGGGCGTGACAGACTGGCCGGAGATAAGGAGGACTGGCGGCGTCTACCCCCCCCCCCCCCATCAAGGAGATCAATAGGTCTGGTGGTTGGCTCATGAGGGAGGCTACTCTGATGGCTATCTAGAGAAGATAGAGTTGGCCGGTGGAGATGATCGGTCAAGGAAGAAGCAGCAGCTGAGGTCTCGGGGAGAAGAACAAAGGGAAATCAATCGGCGGTTGGGGGGAAGAAGAAGAAAAAAATTGAGTGTGGGGGGAGAAAATATCGGCCGATTGAAGGAGTAATAAGGAAAAATGAAGTTAGGGTTTCATTTATAACTATAGGTTAATATTTTCTAAACTTTGATTATTAAATTCCAACTTAGATTAATTAGTTCCAACTTAGGGTTTAATCAATTTTATCAACTCCCAACTTATTTGATATTACAAACAAGCCTTCCAAAAGCCTGTTATTTTTATCCCCGTGAACTCCTCTAAATAGTTCCGATTAAATCCCTAAATTTTTCTAAAAATCCCCAAAAATTCTTTTAAACTTATTCCTTAATCAACGCATATTATTTTATATTATTTTATTTATCGTATTTAACAATAGTGGTGACAGTCCCTTTGGTGCCAGTTCTTCTTCCCCTTAGCTTGAGTTTTTGACTTTCTTTTCTTAGAACCTTTCTTCGAAGTATCAAACAACATCACATATTTTTGTTCTATCTTAATAGATGGATCCACTATCTTAAGCATGTTGATCTGCTCTGTGGATTCAAGATGATTCATCACAAACTGTTAATAGCTAACAGGCAAACTATGTAGAATTAAGTCAATACTTAACTCATGATCCATGACAAATCCAAGTGATCTCAATCGCTTAATGTAGCAATTCATATTTAGTACAAATTATACTACAGATGAACTCTCCTGCATCTTTAAGCTATAGAGAAGCTTGGTGATCTCGAACCATTCGGATCTAGCTTACTTATCAAACAACTCATGAAGATGATAAACAATCATATAAGCATCCATATGCTCATGTTGTTTTTGCAGATCAAGGGATATTGAGGCCAGCATGATGTAACTGGTAAGCTCAAAATCAGTTGTATGTTTCTGATGGGCCAACATTTGGTCCGAAGTTGCATCATTAACCAGACTCTCGAGAAGAGGCTCTTCGAGGACATAGGCTGGATTCTAAGCCTTGAGAATAATTCTCAAGTTTCAAAACTAGTCCAAGAAGTTCATCCCAGTCAGTTTATTAGTGTCCAAAATTGAGCGCAAATTTAAAGACGAAATTCTGATTATATTAACCTTGAAATACAAAATTGAGTGAATATGAGAGAGATGAATTTATTATGTAATGCAAACAATTTACATACATAAAAGGAAATCCCACTTGCTTATCGAATTCAAGATCCCTTACTTTGAATCCGGGAGATAATAGGTTTTCTCCAAGTGGGTTGATATCCACTATAGATAAGAACAACCTTAGAGAGAGGCCAACAAGTCATTCTTAGTTCTAGTGGTTGGTATCAAGGATACCAATTATACATCCCATATATATAACTATCACATTATCCTATCAACTGATAGATATTTGCATAAACATCGGGTTGTCAACTCATTGACATATATACATCATATATATATTATCCAACTTCACCCCTATCCACATTAACCTTGGAGAGAGTCCAACAAGTCAATGTTGTTAAAGCAGACCCATTAATCATGAGATCATATCTCAATGGTCTGAATATATCTAATTTTAAGTTGGGCTTGGAGAGAGTCCAACAACCCATGCTTAAAAATTAAATTCTAATTCAAGACCATATTAATGGAAGGTGTAAGATTTAAAATTAAATAAGGGTTTTCTTTATTTTATTTGATCCCATCAATCACATGCAAAATAGGTAAACTATCAGGATGCTTCTAGATGGCATAATTATGGCATACATATCATGGCATTAAGCATGGCATCTAACATGACATTAATCATGCATTTGTCATGGCATAATTTATGACATAAGTCATGTCATCATCGTCATAAATTAATTAAGGAAATAAATATGTTAAAGAATTTGATTTCATAAATCACAATTCCTTTAATTAGATTTGAAACTATTTTCAAATCTAATTTCATATCTCTTTAGGAAATAATTTCAAATCAAGAAATTCCTAATTAAATTAGGAAAGAGTTTTCTAGATTTGAATTTTCTGAACAAAATAGGAAATAATTTCCAAATCAAAAAATTCCCAATTAAATTTGGAAACAATTTCAAAATTTTGTTTTCTTAATCATATTAGATTTCTTAACAAATTAGAAAATATTTCAAAAATTGGATTTCCTAACAAATTAGGAAATATTTCCAAAATTTGATTTCCTAATAAATTAGGAAAGTTTTCCAAAATTGAAATTCCTAACAAATTAGGAAATTTATCCAAAATTGGAAATTTCTTATTTCAGATTAGGAAACAATTTCCTTATTCAAAATTTCCTAAAATTTCAAAAAATAACTTTTAAACAACCTAGACAAGATAAACACAGTTCCACGATCTATGTCAAAACACACGGTGGCTCTAATACCATTGTTGGGTTTTCAGATGCATATTTTAAAATTTATTTTCGTAAAACAAGCAGTGGAAGCTTAATAATTTCCTAAACTATTATCACACACGCATCACACACATACAAGATACACACATACGCTAGACATAACCATAGATCATAATAACATCATTAGAAGATACACTTGTGAGTTTGTAATCGAACCTAGTAGAGAGCATTTGCTAGCCTTGCAAGGTTAGCCTCTTTCGAAATCAATGAGTAACCTTTGGAAAGATTGCCTCTTTCGATATCCACGCCGAGATATCATCGAGACGGCTTTGCTAAGCCAGGAGTTTTCATCCCCAATCCGGTATTAGACGAACGAGGGAGATGATGGATCTGAGAGGGAGTCCGAGACTCAACTTTGTACCTGGTGGCCAGGGTAACCTGGCTGCACAAAGCGAGGGAGAGAGCAACCGAGAGTGGTTCCTATATAGTCTTGAAAAAGCTATTGTCTAGCGCTTTTCCTCACGGTTCGACATCCATGAAGTCACTATCGATAAGGGACAAAGTACCCTGAGGCGTCAGGGTTTCGATAGGAATGTTTGCTCACTAGAATGAAGGTCGAAGGAGGCCAGAAGAGGGCTGGGCGGTGCCTCCTGGCCGAAGGTCACTGTTCTAGTGACTTGTTGGCCAGTACGGGGCTGCTGGCCAGTGGGTGGTGGTGGTGGTTGGTGGTGGTTGGGCGGCGGCACAAGGAGAAACTTTCTCCTTATGGCCGATGGCAGGAGGAGAGGAGAAGAGAGGGATCCAAAACCTAACAATTAGGTTTCTTATCCAAGCCTTATGTTTCTCTCCTCATGGAGGGGTATTTATACACCTCCTAACAATGACTTGGGGAATAAGTCATCTCCCAAACCCAAAGCCAATAGCAATCTAATCCACTACCATTAAGTCATGGTTTGGTTCAAGACCAAACCATGTTGGTTCAAGACCAAACCATGTTGGCTCAAAACCAAACCACTTAGTTTAATAACCAAACCTCTTTTAATTAAAATCAAACAATTTTGGTTTATAATTAAACCAAAGAGGGTCCAATTCGTCTTCAAAAAATGTGGCCCATCCATGCTTCCATTGTAACAAATATCTTTTCATATTTTCCCTTTTTCTTATCCAAGTAGACTTATTTTCTCTTAATATAAGAATTTAATTCTCAAACTCATTTTAAGTCTTTCTGATATACACATAGTGTGTGTGACCCAATAGGTTCCCGATTTATGTTGGACATCCATAATTAACTATTAATTATGGATCGATCATGAGTGACACCTAGTAGTATATCATGATCCCCAATTAATCAAAAAATCATAGTTAATCCAAGAACAATTCTAAACCCTTCAGCAGCTATAGTTATTCGTGTGTTTGTTCCTTTCACTCATCTTATGCCCTCTTGGTTTAGAACATAGTTTATGTGTCAATACCCACTAGGATGACTACATCACACCTAGCCCAAATAGTAGTTCCTTGTCCAGTGGATTTGAATTACTTAAGCACTTGTCCAAGAAGACCATCTTCATGACGTGTTTCTGCTTTGGCCAAAGAATCACGAGTAATAATCCTAACAAGTGACCATAGGGTATAAATCTCCTTATCAAAGGAGTGGTGAATCCTCTATGGGATATTCAAATACCTACGGGCATCTTGGCTTATACCCAATCATCCCAGGGCCACACCTCCGAGTAGATGTTTGCTTAAGATGTCAAAGTATAAGTCTTCATGACCAAGATGACTTGAATACCTCAAGTCAAAGGAAATTTATACTCGAGTTGCAATGAGATCTTCATAGACATGCATAGAACCACATGAAGTCTCACGGTAGGTCACATCTGATGAACTAGTTACCCTTAACCAGCATTCATACGTTAACTCTCAACATCCAGTGTTTCTAGTTAGTAAGGATCGACTTCTTGGTTAAACCAAGGAGTCTAACATATGCTAGTCTTACATAATCGATGATGTTCAATCTCATCAATTCATTCACTAGGGAATATTTTGATACATACATAATTACACACAAAGAGATACCAACTAATTGTGATCCAATCATAATTTCTCTTATGTTATGCATTGTATTGTGGACTTCATTAATTGAGTTTATGATCTAATCAGATACATCGAGAATGTACACTCAAATCATGATTTTATTTATCCAATAAATAGTACATTATCTAAGGCGATTGCCTTAGGACACCTCTCAAATATAACATATGCTTATCGTAATTTTATTTGACTATGTCTTGACTTTATATGCATTGTTGTTCACTTACCTATCTTGATAGCTTAATTGTTTTTTAGTTGATTTATCTCAATGCAAATTATCTATCTGATTAATTAATTTCATTTATTTATTTAACCCATTTATTTTGATATATAAAAATGAGGGAGAGAAAAGAAAAGTTGTTTCAATGTTTTTTTTTCAAAAATTATATATGATTAAGGGAGAGTTATGAATAAGGGGCAGTTAAAAATTTTAATTGATATATTCATGTATGATTGCACTAATCTTTATTTCTTTATCATACATTGAATATTTATTCTTGATTATTTTTCTAACTTAAACTTTGTTTTCATACTATCAAAAAGGGAAAAATTGTTGATGCTGAGAGCATAACATTTAACCTAAGGTTTTAATGTATAACTAAGGTTAAATTTATGTTTGGTGAAATCTAATGAATTGGTGTAAAGTATGCAGGTGCAAGTAACTTGACCAGTGAAAAATTCTAGTGAGTAAAGCTAGGCAGCTAAAGTCTTGGTTGAGAACCAAGTAGTGAAATTCCTTGCTGAGAGCTAGGTGAATGAAAAGTCCTAGTGAGTGAAGTTAGACAACTAAAGTCTTGGTTGGAAAACAAGAAAGGAAATTCCTAGCTGGGAGCTAGGTGAAATAAGTTCAAGTAGGTTAGAGGTCTGATAACTTGGCGAGATAAGTCCATGTAGGTCAGAGGTTTGATAACTTGGCAAGACAAGTCAAAGTAGGTCAGAGGTCTGATAACTTGACAAGACAAAGTCCAAGTAGGTTAGAGGTATGATAACTTGGAAAGACAAGTCTAAGTATGTGTAATCAGCTAGGAGCTGATTGCTTAGCAAATAAGTCCAAGTGGAATCAGTTAGGAGTTAATTACTTGGCAACCCAAACTGGATGGGTCAAAATCTAGTAAGATAAAGTGTGACTAACTTTATATTCTACATCATACTCATTACATGTAACAACTGCAAAAAAGCAAGTTCGATAGTTTCAAGCAACCGGAAGGAGTCCGAGGTGCTTGGTTGGTGATAACTCTCAGCAAGTGAAGTCGGATGGTCCAAGCGATCGTAGCTGAGTTGAGGAGACCGGAGAGTACGGGCAACCATAGAAGCTTTTAGGCGATTGGATAGTGACATTTGTAGGATCGGAGAAGCACTAAAGGGCGAGTGAATAATGCGTGTCACTTTTTCACTTTTTGGGAAACCTTGAGAGATATTGCAGTGAAAAACAAAAGGACTCAAGAGCAATACTAATGCACTTTCATTTTACTTAGTTCATAGCCCAACAATTGCTAGTCCAGAGCTCACACTCGCTGAGTGCTTTCGTTGGAAAATTCACTAAAGATTCGATAAATACAAAAATCTGAATAAGTAAGATAATTTAAGCAAAATATAATACTGATAACTCAAAAATATAGAGTCTTGGAAGTTGTTGTTGGGGAAATGTTTCAGCGTCGTAATAGAGTTTCGGAGCAGCGCAAGAATCGTTTGATAGTAGAAAACTTGTGTATTGAGTTGCTAGTCAAAGACTTATTTTATAAGCCTTTCCAAGTACTTGGATCCTTTCTAGGTGCCTAGATCCTTTCCAGACACCTCAATCAAGGTCTATCTGATCCTCTTTCATTGCTTCTTATCCACATTCAGGCACCTCAATCACTGATGTGGTGTTAACTAGATGACGCTTTACTGCTTGAGGTTTTATCCTGTCTCAGGTTCCTGTATCCCTTCCAAGCACGTCGTTCCCAGGCGCTTTTATACCTTTGATGCACCTGGATCACTTTGGTCAAGAAACCTTATACCTACATCACAGAGTTATCACAACAAGTATATAGAATTATAGTGCAATAAAGTTAGTCCAATTTGGACTGTCTTAGTCTTGACTTTTGGGTATCTAGTGAAATCCTAGGTTAGATCGACACGTATTGTTCCCTCTCGGGGAATGCTCCTCACCCACATCTCTCAAGAGAGTTTACATTTTTTCCAAACATTCGATCCTCCAAACTTGTTTGGACTTTTGCTCAACATTTAATCTTGACCTTTAGGATTTCCAGCTAGATGTCTAGTTCTCAATCTGTCTAGACTTTTGCTTGGTGTCCTCGACCCCCAAGGCTTCATTCCTAGTGTCCTTGACCCCTAGGACTTCTGCCTGATGTCCTTGATTTGTCAAGTCTTCTGCCCAGTCCACTTGACTAGGACTTCTTTTCCAAATCCACTCGACCAGGACTTCTTTTCCTAGTCCACTCGACTAGGACTTCTTTTCCTAGCCTCAACTAGTGTTTTCCTAGACACTTAATCAACCTTGTCAGATCATAGTAACCCTTAACTTTGAACCTTTGCCAATATCAAAATATAGGTTTGATTAACTAGTGCTTCCAACACGAACAATTATTGATTCAACCGTAAGTGCACGGTAGCGTCATCAAGTAGTAAAAATATTGATCCACAGGGACTGTTGATTAAGCACTAGTCAAGTTTGCAAAATAAGTTATCTAGACAATCGAAGGTTATGTGTGATTATGAGAAAAAGAGAGCAAGAGCTTAAGAGAGTGGGGAAGAGAGAGAGAGAGAGAGAGAGAGAGAGAGAGAGAGAGAGAGAGAGTGGTTAAGGGAAGAAGTTGGAATTGGGGGAATGATTCTAGGATTTTGATTTCATTATGATCCTAGTTAATGTCCCTAGTAAATGTTCACCTCCTTACCCTCTATGTTTATGATTTTGAAGGCATCCTAACCAAATTACCGGTACCCGCGAAGATCACACTAGAGTGCTTATACTATTTGCTTTCAAATGTTATTAAGTAGAAGAGGTAACGTAGACAGTCTGGTTAAAGGACTACCCTCTATCACTAAGAGCTCCCCGGTCATACAGTCTAGATTGCACAAGTCACTTCCTAACATTGGAATGGTGAAAATCCATTGAAATATAGTTAGCTAATCCTTTATGGAGAATTGCCCCCAATTCAAGGCGATTACTCTAGAAAGTCTAGTTAAAGAACTACCCTCTATCACTAAGGGCTACCCGGGCATACAATCTAGAGCAATCTCTTCTACATGGTGACAATCCTTCACATCTACATGCATACATTTCATACACACATTACATCAAACACATAATAGGCACAATACACATAGAACAAGTCATAAGCACTTCATAGAATAAGGAAATGGGCATATACATAGTTTATACATCAACATCACATTATAATTACTCCTTATATCCTAGAATTTGGAGGTTACTCCATGACGAAGGAAGAACAAACCAAAGACACAAATAAGAACATTCTTACAGCCCAAATTTGAGATAAGAGAAGAAGAAATGTTTATCAAGGAGATTGTCGATGTCTTCAGGATATTTACTTGCTTCGAAGGTGGACGGATCATCGAGGAAGCTCTTGGAAGATAGTCCTAGGGATTACCAAAAGGGGAGAACCCTTTCCCAAGGAGAGAGGCTAAGCCCTAAACCCAAGATGGGTCAAAAAAGGGTTTCTTGACCCTTTTTATAGGTCATACACGCCATGCCTCCATGCCACACGGTCGTGCCTTGAGGCACAGCCAAGGTGTGGAGTGTCCCAGAAAGTAGGGCATAGTCATGCCCTAACACACAACCAAGATGACGGAAAATCCAAGAAATATGGCACGGTTGTGCCTTTTTGCACAACCTGGTTGTTGAATGAATCTAGAACAAGTTGGGTTCTCCTCAAAAGACACGATTGTTCCTATGAGGCAAGGCCCATGTGGCTAGGTCTGGCATGGCCATGTCTTTCGGCATGGCTTGCCTGATAACCTAATCTAGAACATGATCTGGAGGCTTCTGAGAAGGCACAATCGTGCCTTCTCAACACGGTTTGAATGTTGATAGGCTCTGGAAAAGTTACCTAAAATGCTGGATAAGCACAACCATGCCTGTGAGGCATGACCTGCATGGCTTGGATTGGCACGACCATTGTTACATGACCGTAAGTGCATAGCAACTTCGTCAGTAATGTAAAAGATTATCGTATCCATAGGGACTGTTGATTAAGCACTAGTCAACTTTGCAAAGTAAGTTATCTTGACGATCGAAGGCTAGCTAAACGCTTGAAAACTAGAGAGAGAAGAGAGAGGGGAGAGAGAGAGAGTTGGTTGTGAGAGGGAAAAGTTGGTTGAGAGGGAAGAGTTGGTTGAGAGGGAAGAATGGTTCTAGGATTTCGATTTCATTATGATGCTAGTTAATATCCCTAATGCATATTCATCTCCTTATTTTTCATGCTTACATTCGTGTAGGAATTGTAATAGATTTCCAGAATGGAGTACCATTAGAATGTCCAAGCAAAGAATAGCCCCTATGTCAAGGTCTTTTGACTCTAGGAGGTGAGTAAGTATCAATACCCTTTGTCACTAAGGGTATGTAAGTCCGATTGAATGGGTGTCCTCTATTACTAAGGATCTCCCAGTTATCTATCCTAGTAGAAACCTTAATATAAAGATAAATCCCTTACTTCTACAGGCATTACTCGCACAAACATTTCATCAAACATGTAGTAGGTACAATACACATAGAACAAGACATAAACACTTCATTAAACAAGGAAATGGCATATACATAGTTCATATATCAATCACACATGATAATTACTCCCTATATCCTAGAATAGAGAGAACTACTCTATCACAAAAGAATTTTACAACAAAAGGATGAGAAAATAGCAAACTATGACTCAATATATGGAAATAGAGAGAAGAAAGTGCTTATCCTTGAAGTCCGACGTTATTGGAGGTGTTCCCTTACTCCAGAGGTGGACGGATCATTAGGGATGGAGGTGGATGAGAGCCCTAGGGTTTCCTCCTAAGGGGAGAACCCTTACCCAAGGAGAGAGATTGAACCCCAAACCAAAGATTCTCCAAAATGGGTCAAAAATTCTCTTTTATAGTGTAAGGGCATGAGCCCTACTTTTCGCCACACGGCCATGCCTAGAAGGCACGACCTAGGTCTAATAATGAGGCACGACTATGTTTGGGAGATATGGTCATGTGTTGTTGTCTTGATATCTGGAGGCACAGTCGTGTCTGGGAGACAAGGTCGTGCGTTGATGAGTGTCTGAATGCAAGGCACGACCGTGCCTGGGAGGCACGACCCCCATTGAGAAAGTATGTCAGGATAGACACAGTCATGTCTGGGAGGCACATCCCGTGTCTAGGTTTTCCCAAGAAAGTCATACGGCTATGTCTGGGTGGCACAATCGTGGCCTTGGTTTCTTCTGATGTTGAGGCATGGGCGTGTTTGGAAGACACGACCGTGCCCAGGCCTTCTTCACAAATGTCACACGATCGTGTCTGGGAGACACGACCGTGCCTTGAGCTCTTTCTGTAACTGAGGCAC
>JBBUKS010047010.1:0-10306 GCA_038050645.1 Hedychium gardnerianum
GAAAATCCGCCAAGGCTTGTGCTTTGATAGTGGTTTTGGGTTGATACTGGATGTCGTACTCGCTGAGTTCGGTTGTCCATTTAATCAACCTCCCTGAGGCCTCTGGATTTGTCAATACTCGATCTAGTGTGCTGTTGGTGAGGATGATAATCGGATGAGATAAAAAATAGGGCCTCAATCGCCGAGCCGTGAAGACCAGACTCAATGTCAATTTCTCCAGCGTTGTATACCGACTTTCTGCCTCTTTTAAAGAATGACTCAAGAAGTAGATTGGATGTTGTGTATTGCCTTCTTGCCGAATGAGGATCGAGCTAACAACTCTCTCAATAGCTGATAGGTACATCCACAAAGTTTCTCCTGCCACAAGCTTAGATAGCCCCTGGAAACAGTTTAAATAGTCTTTGAGCTTAGTGAAGACTCGTTCACAATCTTCGTTCCACTCAAACTTCGACGCTTTCCTCAGAACCTTGAAGAAAGGTAAACTCCGACCAGCCGACTGAGATATGAATCGGGAAAGAGTCGTGACTCGACCCATCAGCCTTTGGGTCTCTTTGATGTTGCGTGGAGGGAGCATGTCTTGTAGTGCCTTAACTTTGTCGGGATTTACTTCGATTCCTCGTACAGTAACAATGTAGCCGAGGAACTTTCCACTCTTAACCCCAAACAGACACTTGTTCGGGTTGAGTTTTAGCCCGTATCGCCTAAGGGTGGCGCAAGTTTCTTCTATATCGGGAATTAAGTCTTTTGTCCGGGCTGTCTTGATCAGAATGTCATCGACATAGACCTTAATGTTCCTCCCGACTTGCTTCTTGAAGACCCGGTCCATAAGTCGTTGATAGGTGGCGCTTGCATTCTTCAGCCCAAATAGCATAACATTATAGCAGAAAGTTTTGTCTGAGGTGACGAAACTAACCTTGTCTTGATCTTCTTTTGTAAGCGGGATTTGATGGTACCCTTGATAGACGTTCAACATAGAAATAAGCTCGTACCCCGATATAGAATCCACCAGTTGGTCTTTTCTGGGGAGTGGATAACAGTCTTTCGGGCATGCCTTGTTGAGGTCATGAAAGTCGATGCAGACACGTCATTTACCCCCCAGTTTGGAGACGATGACCACATTGACTAGCCAGGTGGGGAATTGAATCTCCCGGATGTAGCCGACTTCCAGGAGTTTATCGATTTCCTCACGAATATTTTGGTTTTGTTCCATCCCGAAGTGTCACTTCTTTTGGTGTACTGGTTGAGCTTCGGGTAAGGTGTTCAGTTGATGCGTCATAATAGCAGGGGAAACACCTGTTACTTCTTTCGGTGACCATGCGAAGATGTCCCGATTGCGAGAAAGGCAGGTTGTTAGCGCGGTTTTGATTTCTCTCGGGAGATCAATGGCCACCCGAGTGAATCCGTCTGCTAGGTCGGGATGGATCTGCACTTGTTCTTGGTCGTCAGTAGGTCGGGCGGGAGGAGTGTCTAGAATTACTTGGACCAAGGTTCCTTGACATCGACGAGCTTTGCGAGAGCTAGACTGGATTATGTCCACATAATATTTTCTGGCTATCTTTTGATCACCTTGGACTTCCCGACTTGGCCCTGAATAGGAAACTTCAATTTCTGGTGAAAAATAGAGACGACCGCTTGGAAGGTGTTTAGTGTCGGCCTCCCCAAGATGACGTTGTAGGCGGAGAGGTTGTCCACTATAAGAAATGGGTCACTACGGGTCCTCCTCAGGGGCTCTTCTCCCAGGGAAATGGATAAGTTAATCTGCCCAAGCGGTTGGACTTCATGCCCGGTGAATCCATAGAGAGAAGTAGTAATGGGTTGGAGCTTCTCCCCTTCTAATTGCAGCTGATCGAAGGCCTTTTTGAAAATGATGTTGACGGAGCTTCCTGTGTCTACAAACACCCTCCGCACCTTATAATTGGCTATGAGGGCTTCTATCACCAGGGCATCATTATGCGAGGTTTCTATTCCTTGCAAGTCATGGGGTCTAAAATTAATGGATGGTCCTTCAAGTCTGCCCCGGATGAAGCCTATCCCGTAGGTTTCTAGCCTCCGCCCATGGGCCTACCGTGTGCGGTGGGAGTCTCCATCAGTCAGCCCTCCAGATATCATGTTGATGGTTCCCCAAGGGGAAACTCCCCACGGACGCCTTTCTTCGCTTCGTCTCTTTCCCCGATTGGGGAGGGGGACCCTCTCCTATCGGAGGATGGTGAGCGAGTCCGCCTGTTTGGGCGATTCCTTTGATTATCTTCCCGATTGTTGCGGTGCTGAGGTTATGGAGAGTGTTCAGGGGCTGTCCTTCTTCCGAGTGCTCGCAGCTCCCAGACATACTGTTCGCACTCGACAGTATTGTGCTCCATCGATTGGTGAAAACTACAGAAACACCTTGGGCCCCCGGATGGCCAAACGACGCGATGGGTCGGGGTAGGAAAAATCCCAACAGCTTGTACATCCCTTGGCCTCCAGGTTTGCTGGTGGTTCGATCGTGCTTCCCTGTTTCCCGAAGGAGACGGGGGAGCCCTTTTCTCAGGCTGATGGACGGGCCGATTAGGGATAGGGATCTCTTTCTTCCTGGACTTCTGGGCTTCTTCTACATTGACATACTTCGTCGCCCCATAAACTATCGAAATTGGTCGGAGTTTTTTTGACCAGTGACCTGAATAAACTTCTTTTCGTCAGGCCCTGAGAAAAAGTGTTTATTAGCACGTCGGAAGTGGCTGAGGGGATGTCTTGTGCCACTCGATATAACATTTGGATGTAGTCCCTGAGCGCCTCCTTGGGTCCTGCCTAAAAGATAACAAGTTTAGGGGCGTCTTGTGATACCTCCTATTGCTGGTAAAGTGTTGCAGAAAAGCCTCTCTGAACTCCTTGAAGGATTGAATGGAGGCCAAGGGAAGTCTATTGAACCACCTCTGGGCAGGACCAGATAAAGTGGTTAAAAACACCCTACACTTGATGTCGTCGGTGTATTGGTGAAGCATTGAAGCATTTTCAAATTTACCCATATGATCTTCTGGGTCCATAGTGCCCGTATATTCGGTCGTCTATAACGGCCGAAAATGACGAGGTAACACCTCCTTTAGGATATTTTTAGAGAATGGAACAGCAAGGAAATCTTCCTCTTCCCTAGTTACTGCCATGACTGTCGCTTTTCCCCGCTTAGGATCACGGGGCGACGTCTTTGAGGTAGCCGACCCCACGGACGACTCCCCTCGGGCAGCAACAACGACAGGTCACCGCCTGAGTGGGGAAGAGCTCCGTTGGTCATAAAGATCTTCGGGCGGGAACCGCAGATATCTCTTCTGAACCAGCTAGTAACTTGAAAGGTGAAGGGTTCGTCGAGAGCTATTTTTGAACTTCATCGTGTACTTTGGCGGCCACCAGCTGATCGAAGTCTTCTCGCGTCATGATTATCATCTGGTTTCTGCCAGTGTCATCCATTTCAACGTCTTCGTGCGAGTATATAACTTCCCACAGACTGCGCCAAATTTGATCCCGTCGGAGAATCGTGTCAACGGATGAGCCACAGGCGGTATAATTACTACAATTGCGAGCTTCGTAAGTCACGTCGGTGGAGCTCCAAGCGGGGCCAACGAGGGTCCTCAGCTGCTCCTGGATAGACAATAAAGGAGTCCTAAGGGTCAGCAGAACTGCCGGGGGTGGTTCCGGCAAAGTCCTTCCGACGCTTAAGTTAGTAGAATACGATGGAGTAGTGAAACAGTGATGGTAAAAGAGTGTTTTCCTAATACCTCCTTCCTTTTTCTGGGTAGGGGAGGGGCGCCTTTATACTTGATTTCTGCCGCTTTTCTTCTGTGTAGTCTTAATGACAGAGGTATGGGGAGTATTGTATCTCAGTGAGAGCTACATCCCACCGTATCTTTTACGTATCTTGTACGCGTAACAGCAGTAAAGTGCGTGCTCCACCAGGGTTCCCAGAGTCTGATATTTTCCCTGTCCCCTGATAATGAGCTTGGACCTTGCAGATTTGAGCCTTAAATGACTTGGGCTTTACATCGCCGGGGGTAAGGGATCTGCTCCTGGTTTTCCGAGTCCCAGTCGAGGCGTCCGGCTGAAGATGGCCCCGACTGGGTATAATCCCGGACGAAACCTTCCCGGTTGGTAGAGAGGTCAATCGAAGCGCCCGGTTGAAGATGACCCCGATTGGGTGTAATCCCGGTTGAAGCCTTCCCGGTTGGTGGAGAGGATCCCAATCGGAGCGCCCGGTTGAAGATGACCCCGATTGGGTGTAGTCCCGGTTGAAGCCTTCCCGGTTGGTGGCGAGGATCTCAATCAGGACAGAATCTGTGGTATCGACACGTGGTAAAATTATGACGGCCCCCTGAGGACTTACCTTAACCCCGCATCAATATGAAATGAGACTTGCACCGAAATAAATTATAAATTGAGAGCTAACGAAGGAAACAAATTTGCTTTAATATATAATAAATTGGTGAGAAACATTATTCTTAGGAATGAAATAACAAGAAATATTAAGTTGTTGAACGCTGGATTATAATTGAAAAGAAAATCAGAAGTCTTAATTTTGAGTATTAAGGTATGAGTTGTTAGTACGTATTACTTGAAATTTGCAGTGAAAAGTGAATATATATATATATAATTAGATAAACGAATATATTCGTAATCCCTTAACGAATAGAACGATAAAGAATGTCGAAAAAGGAAATTTAAGGCCTCTGGAAAATTGACCTATAAAAAATATTATCCTTCCGGTCGATGGCTTATGAGGTCAGTCGGTCGGGTTTGGGATAGACAATTTATACTCAATCGGAATTTTGTACTAAACTCTAACTACTTCTAGATCTTCGATCGAAAAATCTGATTTCATCGAAGTATACCACAGTCCCGAACGCTACCAGTGGCCATATCCATGTCAAACTCAGAAGAAATAGGAGTAAACGTAGAGGAATGATAGAAGAGGACTTACAACAGGAAATGAGAGCGAAGAAGGAAGCGACGAGATGACGGTGAGAGTTGCAAAGATTAAGAAAAATGACGGCGAGAACTGAGACAACGATAAGAATGAAGCGAAAATCGTCGACGCCCAACCCTAATAAAGCCCTCCGGCAGAATCCCAGCCGTCAGATACAAATGATCAAAATCACAAGATGGTTTCAAGATCGTCCGATAAGATCGCCGAATCACCGAAATCGAAACAGTCACCGATGGCAGTGCCACATGTCAATCACGGATCGGTCGACATAATGATCGACACAATGGCTGAAGTGTCATCCCGATGCATCATCACGTGTATTCAGGGCATTAATGTGCCTACTTCACGAATTCCCAAGAAAAATTAGGTTTCATCCACGTCAGCGATAGCCTGCCGATCAGTCATAAATACGAATAATTTTTTCTTTCAATCGGGTCCCAATACCGGATTTAACTAGTCCGGTCAGTCGGACAAAAACCTCCTTCTACCAGACTTGAAGAAGAGGCTTGTGATATGAAGAATGAATCTGAAGGTCCACGTGGGGGTCAAAGTCAATAATCAATGACCCAGAGGGTCTTGATAAATTTCAGTCGGGAAGCGTCAACAGTCGATCAAGTAAGGCAGTCAGGAATCCATGTGATCTATCAAAGGAAAAATCGAAGGGTCTTACCAAATCCCAGTCTGGAATATCGACCGAGAAAATCCAAGAATTCTAGATATTCGAACATACGAGCGTAACTCATCATAACACACCCGGTCGGATAAATTACTAAGTGAGCCGACGTGGGAAAACTCAAGGAGATTTTCCGACCGGAGCATAACATTTGTCGACCAGATCGAATAGACTTATTGAGAATAAACCTCCCGCTCAAATAAAACACTGGGTACTACTCTCATTAAAAACTAATAGGATCTATGAATTTGACGTAATATAGATTCATTAGTAATAAATACTTAACATGGAAGAGATGAGAATAGTACGATTAAGATGTATTGATAGTACGAAAACTTCTCCATCATCATAGATATCTTATTAGGACAACGTGCCTCATTAATGAAGAAAAATACTTCTCTTCTACTTGTATATAAATAAGTCTCTATACACAAAAGAAGATATACGATTATTATTCTACTATAATTTCATTCATATTTTTTTTTTCGATGACTGACTTAAATATTCTAACTCGGATTCTCTTTATAAATTTGGCTCAACATCTTCTGCGCCTATCTATTCAGTGGTCCCTAAAAACTTTGATCAGAAGTACATTCAACTAATCGATAGCTGAATAATCTAGTGCAGAAACAATATCTATCACGTTTGAGCCCACGTCGGCTCCTCTGTATTCAGGGTGTCTGACTGGAACCCAACTCTATTATTTGGAGTGCTCGACACTCTCTTTGTCTCGGTGGATGCGTGTAAAGCAACGACGAGGCCAAAAGCCCCCCACTACCGCTTCACCTTCCGCTCTATTTAAGGCGCCCACCAACTTGTTCAGATCAGAGTGCGTACAACTCTTCTCTGAGATCCACTAAGCCACCAACCATGAGCTTCTCCGTCACCAGAATCTCTCAATCCTTCGTCGCTCCGGCCGCTCCCACTCCGGAGGAGACGCTCTTCCTCTCCATCATCGATCGCGTCGCCGGCCTCAGGCACATGGTGCTGTCTCTACACATGTTCAAGCACGGCCGCGAGCCTGCCAAGGTCATCAGGGAAGCGCTGGCCAAGGCGCTGGTGCCGTACTACCCCTTCGCTGGCCGGTTCGTTGACGATGCCGAGCATGGAGACGTTCGAGTCGCGTGCACCGGCGAGGGCGCCTGGTTCGTGGAGGCGACCGCCAACTGTAGCCTTGAGGACGTTAGGGATCTCGACCTCCCGCTCATGATCTCCAAGGATGAACTGCTCCCTGTTCCCAGCCATGAGTTTGACCCCATTAACCTGCCCTTAATGATACAGGTAACTGAATTCACTTGTGGAGGCTTCGTGGTCGGCCTCATCTCCGTCCACACGATCGCCGACGGCCTCGGCGCTGCCCAGTTCGTGAACGCCATCGGAGACATCGCTAGGGGGCTTCCTAAGCCGGCCGTCGACCCGGTTTGGTCTCGGGAGGTCATCCCCAGTCCTCCCAAGCTGGCTCCTTCGGCTCCTCCCCTGTTCGACTCCTTCGAGCTGGTGCACACGACGATGGACGTCCCCGAAAGCGCCGTCAACCAGGTGAAGGCCAAGTACCTCGAGCACACCGGCCAGCGCTGCTCCACCTTCGACGTCGCCATCGCAAAGCTGTGGCAGTCGCGCACCCGCGCCATCGGGCTCAGCCACGACTTCGACGTCCACCTCTGCTTCTTCGCCAACACCCGCCACCTGATGCAGCAGGTCCTGCCGCGCGGCTTCTTCGGCAACTGCTTCTACCCGGTGTCGGTCACCGCCTGCAGCGGCGAGGTCGCAGGGGCGGAGCTGGTGGAGGTGGTGAGGATGATAAGGGATGGCAAAGCACGGCTGCCGGCGGAGTTCGAACGGTGGGCGACAGGGGACTTCAAGGCGGACCCCTACGAGCTCACCTTCAGCTACAACTCCTTGTTCGTGTCGGATTGGACGCGGTTGGGGTTCCTGGACGTGGATTACGGCTGGGGGAAGCCGCTCCACGTTATCCCCTTCGCCTACTTCGACTTCATGGCGGTGGGCATCATTGGGGCGCCGCCATTGCCGAGGACAGGAACGCGGATCATGACGCAGTGCGTGGGGAAGGAGCAATTGGAAACGTTCATGGAGGAGATGAGTTCTTCAGACGGGGTAATTAATTAGATGATGATATGCGTGGATCAATTATGCTTTATATCGATTGGATTTGAATAAGAGACTTGGTGATTCATTAATCTTGTTTTGGAGTTGAATGTTAATTCTTTTTCCAGATTGTTGGGATTTGAATAACGGTCGACCAATGCAATAGTGGAAGTTTGTTGATTAGATCTGTATTATATATGTGATCCCATCAGAAAATCATGTCAACGAATGAGCCACAGACAGTATAATTACTGTAATTGCGAGCTTTCTAAGTCGCATCGGTGGAGCTCCAAGCGGGGCGAACGGAGGTCCTCAGCTGCTCCTGGATAGATAATAAAGGAGTCCTAAGGGTCAGCAGGACTGCCAGGGGTAGTTCCGATAAAGTCCCTTCGACGCTCAAGTTAGTAGAATACGATGAAGCAGTGATAAACAATGTTGGTAAAAGAGTGTTTTCCTAATACCTCCTTCCTTTTTCTGGGTAATGATGGGTAATTAGATTTGTATTATATATGTGATCCCGTCAGAGAATCATATCAACGAATGAGCCATAGGCAATATAATTACTGTAATTGCGAGCTTCCTAAGTCACGTCGGTGGAGCTCCAAGCGGGGCCAACGGGGGTCCTCAGCTCCTCCTGGATAGACAATAAAGGAGTCCTAAGGGTCAGCAGGACTGCCGAGAATGGTTCCAGCAAAGTCCCTCCAACGCTCAAGTTAGTAGAATACGATGGAGTAGTGATAAACAGTGCTGGTAAAAGAGTGTTTTCCTAATACCTCCTTTCTTTTTCTGGGTAGGGGAGGGGCGCCTTTATACTTGATTTCTACCGCTTTTCTTCTGTGCAGTCTTAATGACGGAGGTATGGGGAGGACTGTATCTCAGTGAGAGCTACATCCCACAGTATCTTTTACGTATTTTGTACGCGTAGCAGCAGTAAGGCGCGTGCTCCACCAGGGTTCCCAGGATTTGGTCTTTTCCCTGTTCCCTGATAATGGACTTGGACCTTACGGATTTGGGCCTTAAATGACTTGGGCTTTACATCGCCAAGGGGTAAGGGACCCGCCCCTGGTTTTTCGGGTCCCAATCGGGGTGTCCGACTGAAGATGGCCCCGACTGGATATAATCCTGGATGAAGCCTTCCCGGTTGGTGGAGAGGGTCCAAATCGGGGCGCTCGGTTGAAGATGACCCCGATTGAGTGTAATCCCGGTTGAAGCCTTCCCGGTTGGTGGAGAGACGATCGGAGCAGAATCTGCGGTATCGACACGTGGCAAAATTATGGCGGGTCCCCCTGAGGGCTTACCTTAACCCCGCATCACAAGTCTTCCGCGCAAGTCCAGTCGAGGGAGGCGGGAGTCTGACTGACTGGATATTTGAAGTTGTGTAAAAAATGTGGCTTTAATTAGGGAAGGCGGTGGCAGCGGGCCCTGCGCGATATGCTTCGAGAGTTGTACAGATGCCAAGTCGTCTACGTTGTCGAGGTAATGGACATTTATGGGATGTGATGGGGGGCAAAACCTGAAGCGCCGGCGTAGGAGGCAATGATTCTTTGGGGCGCTTGGGATTTTGAACCAAATCTAGCGGCGGAGAATTTTTCCCGCTCGCTAGGCGTTTAGTCATCCGACGGTGGGACCTTGGTGGCAAAGGGTATATAAGAGCATGGGGAAAAAACCCTAAGGCTTCCGCGTGCTTGTCTCCTCTTCTGTGACCCTCAGCCTCCGACCTTTATACGCCCGTAGTCTTTGCGTAAGTGTCCTGCTTCTCCTTTCTCCTCATTGTATAAGGTGTGTTGAGGTTGATAGCCATGTCCCGAGAGAGCGCTTCCTCGCTATGGCACATGTCGTTGGAGTCGAATTTCAATGGGGGGGGACCTTGACCAAATAAGGGCGTCGTATAACATCCCCAACGACCACCAGATAGTGATCCCGAGTGGTCTGGATCGCTCTCATCGTCCTCCACCCGACTTTGTATCCTTTTTCCGGTGTCATTTGGTGACCGGACTGCGCTTCCCGATCTCCGCCTACTTCTCGGATGTCGCAGAATACTTCCAGATTCTGCTATCGCAACTGGGGCCTAACTCTTTTAGGTTGTTGTGCAGAGTGGTTGCAGTGTTTAGGTTATATAGGATTCCCCTGGTCCCTCGGGTTTTCCATTACTTCTTCTACCTGAAGAAGATGGAGGACGAGATGTTTTACTTTATGGCCCGGCCAGGCTGTAGTTTTCTGAAGAACCTGCCCTCGTCGCATAAGGGTTGAAAACCCTAATTCTTTTATTTGCGCCCCTTGACCCCGGTCACTTGGCCAACTGAGTGGCGGACCGAGCTACCTCCAGTGCCCTTCTCGCGGACGTTTAGAATAGAAGCGGTGTGTTTAGATTCGTTGAATCGGGCCAAAGACCTGCAATTCGACAGTCGGGCATTGTTGCAGGATGGGATCTTATATCGTTTCGGTCTTAACCCAGTGGTTGCGGCATTAGGGGCTCCCTTTGGTAAGATTTTCTACTAGTCAAGCCTTATGATTGCTAACTGAAACTTTATCTATTTGGTGCAGCCGAAACTATGTTGAAGGTCACCCTCAACCGGATC
>JBBUKS010047040.1:0-10305 GCA_038050645.1 Hedychium gardnerianum
TGATGGATCATAGAAATCTGCCTTGGATCGCTGGAGAAATCTCTAGAAGATGCAGTGTGGAAGAACCTAGTATTCTCCCTAGAAGAGAAAAACCACCTCCCTTGAGAAAGGGGCAAAAAACTCCTTTTATAGGCATGGGGCACGACCCATGTCTTTGCTGGCACACGACCGTGTCTGGGAGACACGACATGGACTTGAGATTGTGATGGGTGGAGGCACGACTGTGCTTGTGAGGCATTACCCACAGTTGAGGTTGAACTCCCAGTGAGACATGACTATGTCTGGGAGACACGACCATTCTTCAAGCTTGCTCAAGATTGACACATGACCATGTCTGTGAGACACGGCCGTGCCTTGGCCTCCTTTATATAAGTCACACGACTTTGTCTGGGAGACACGTCTAGGACTTAAGCTTCTACTACATCAGACGCACGCTCGTGCCTGGGGAGGCACGACCTATGCCTTGGCCGTGCCTGGGAGGCACGACCAGGATTTTTCTTGGTTTCCCTGCTTTTCTGCTTTGCTCTTCATAAAAGTTCCATTTTACTCTGAAACACATCTTGTAAATGAAAACACGCAAAGAGCAGGTCTCCGAACGATATGGAGTAAAAAATATGCTAACACAATAAAATGAGGTGCGATAATGTAGATCATGTCAATGAAATATAAGAAGATGTGCGTCAAACAAATCATAAAAAGATATATAATCTACGCACATCACTAACCCTAGATACATAGGAGTAGTATAGAGAATTAGGAGATGAACATGTTATAGGGACATTACTTAGCATCATAGTGAAATCGAAAGCCTAGAATCGCTTCCCAGACCAACCTTCACAACTCCCTTCCCTCTTTTCTTGGACCTAGACGTCACTCTCTCTATCTCTAGTTTACAAGCCTTCACACAACTTCAATTAGTCTAGCTACTTGCTTCACAAACTCACTAGTGTGTTAATCCACAGTCCTTGTGAGATTGATATCTTTTTATTACTAACAACGTAATCATGCACTTACGGGAATGTAACACCACGCTTATCCACTTCCAGGCGCCTCAACCCCTTTGAGGTGCCTCAAGCGTTGACGTGGTTGGATTTGGTCGTAGAGTGACTCTGGCCAAGTCTATCCTAACCCAAGCGCCTCAATCCCTTTGAGGAGCCTGGTTGCTGACGTGCGCCTATCAACCAAGAGCTGTCACCTCATCTTGCTTCATGCCGAGGTGATTGAGGCACCTCAATCCCTTTGAGGCGCCTGAATCAGCTTAGGGCGCCTAGATCCATTCCAGGTGCCTGGATTAACTTTTCTAGGCTTATCTTTCCTATATCATAATGTTAGCACAGAAAATATAGTAAAAATAATCTTAACAGTCTTGGGATTGTTCGATTTTGACTTTTGGGTTTTCGGTGAAAACCTAGGTCGAATCAACGCCTACTATTCCCTCAATGGGAAACGCGTTCTCACCTACTTCTCTCAAGAGAATGTACTTGTCGCCAAACATCTAGTCCTCTAGACTTGTTTGGACTTTCTGCTCAGCATTTGACCTTTAGCTTTGGGACTTCCCGCTAGACATCTGATCCTCGACCTGTCTAGACTTCTGCTTGGTGTCCTCGACGCCCAAGGCTTTCTACCTAATGTCCTCGACCCCCAGGGCTTTTCGTCTAGTGTCCTCGACCCCTAGGCTCTATTAAACTTAATACTAAGATTTAATTCTTGGAAGT
Source organism: Hedychium gardnerianum (assembly GCA_038050645.1). Classification (NCBI taxonomy): domain Eukaryota; kingdom Viridiplantae; phylum Streptophyta; class Magnoliopsida; order Zingiberales; family Zingiberaceae; genus Hedychium; species Hedychium gardnerianum. The sequence continues at coordinate 1,716 of JBBUKS010047040.1, forward strand.
AGATGTTAGATTCGACAGCTAAATAATATTAACTAAATTTCCAGGATTTTTGGAATAACTTTATAGATTTTTTGGGAATTTCCAGGATTTTTTTGAGGATTTAACTGAATTTGATTCAGTTATATGTTTTTATGATAGACCTTGATATTTATTCGGTTTGCTATGACGCAGGATATTTATTTAGGATAGATACTTGGACTTGAGGATTACTCGGCACGACCTAATTGGAGGTGGGTATTTCTGACCTTAATCTCTTTCATTTTATCGACCTTAGTGCATGATATGATTGGTATATTAGGTTTGAGATTTGACCTTATCTCTTGCTATAATTTATACTTGAGTTTGATACTTGCTGCTTGTACTTAGTTTGCTCTATTTTTTTATGTACATACGTGTGTGGTGTGCACCATAAGAACTGGTCTGTGATTGGGTTATCATGTAGTTGTATGATTATTCATGTGGCATAGTTGTATATGCTTGTGATAGCCTTAGATTATTCATACCATGTATTGGTGGTTGTGCGTGTGGCATATACATGGGTTAACTAGGTAGTGTTACATTGTATATTATTTATAGTTGTGGCATGAGGGCATTGTGTACCACTAGTTATGTAACACCCGCTGCATGTTTCTGATTTGAGTTGTGGCCGAATGTGTGGCGGTCCCTCGATTTGGTAGCGTGTGACATGAGAGTATGATTATGGAGGGAACACGTGGTGACGTGTACCAATGTCGTAGTAGCATACTTTACATACCTGTACTTGTGTTGTGGACACGGGTTTGCCATGTATTCTTGATATTATAGCATTTTGTCGTATGTGTATGTGTGTGTACATGTGTATACGTGTATGACGTATACACTAGGTGATGTATCATGTTGGTGACTATCATGTTGGATTTGTGGTTATAAACATGCATGTGGCGTGTTATAGGATTGATATGTCTTTATGAATGTAGTTGAGTACATTATAGATAGACATGTGCGACAGTGGGTTTACTTACTTGTCCACCCTCGTGGAGTTGTATGCTTGCTATTGATTATGGCTCCGTTCAGGTGTGAGCTAGTCGTGGCATCACGGAGATGAATGCATGCTATCGGCTATGTCTCCCATTGAGTTGATTGAGTGAGCCGTAGCATCACGATGATGTATGGTTGCTATCGGCTATGTCTCCCATTGAGTTGGTAGAGTGAGCCGTAGCATCACGATATATATGTATGATATCGGCTATGCCTCCCATTAGATTGGTTGAGTGAGTCGAAGCATCTCGATGTTGCATTGCATGTTATCGGCTATGTCTCCCATTTAGTTGGTTGAGTGAGTCGTAGATGCTATTATTTGGGTTGTTACACCCTGGATGCCCACGAGGTCATATGTGGTAGAGAGTTTCTCCTGCAGCCCGTAGCTAGATAGCAACCTCTCGTCTGCCCATGAGGTCATTCGTGGTAGAGAGTTTCTCCCGCATATAGGGACTCTGACATTTACGGACTGCCCACGTGTAACGTGGTAGAGTGTATGTCCCGTAGTCCATAGCTAACGAGCTCGGTGTCTTGGTAGTTTGTATGTCCTGTGGTGGAGTGTCGCTCCCACATATTAGACCCCAATTACTGTTACTTGTATCGTTATACGCATATGAGATGCGGTGCTTATGCTGGTTGTTGATGGTACATGCATTTGAGATGCTGTACTTATTTTGATTATTGAGGATACATGTATGTGAGATGCTGCACCCATATTCTGTATTATTGGCACTACTCTTGATACTATTTATAGTTTGAGTAGGGTGCATGTATAGTAGTGGCATACGGGTATTATTAACATACGATGGTGAGTTGATTCTTTCTGTGAGAATGTATATCTTTGAATTCCTATACATTCTTGAGTTACTATACTTGTTTTTGGTTCATGCACTATCTGTCTTATATCCACTGATTATTTCCTGTGTACTCACCACCCCTATTTTTTTTTTGTTGTTTCTTTGTTAGCAGGTTATTGATTGGGTCGCTTGGAGGATATCTGCCCACGTCGTCCCTATCACATCAACTCTCAGATTTATCTCCAATGTTTTCGGTTTGTTTTAGCTTCCGTGTTTGTTTATTACTCGTGTATTGTATTTATTAATTTGTATCTGGTTTTCGGATGTGTTTCCGATAGTGTACTTGGTTTAAAGCCGAGCCGACTCGCAAATGATATGTTTTGGTTTTCTGGTCATGTAGACCATTCTTGTTGTTTTATACTGTTTAGTTATGTCAAATTATATACTGCATGGTTGTGCATACCCGGGTAGGGTATTTTTACTGTTTATTACACTGCGTGGATGTGTATACCTGTGTGGGGTATTTATGAGTATTTGTATGGATTATGTATTCAAGATATTGTCAACCGTACAGGGGAGGTGATGTCCGATTTTCATCGAATAAATATCCTCCTGGGGTGTGATAATTTATTTGGTATCAGAGCATAGGTTGTGAAATCCTTTTTTTCGTATTTTGGTTGTCGCGATTAGTTTTTCTCGATGTGATTTTTTTTGAGTTCTGGGACAAGGTAGCTTCAGGATATCTTTGAGCAATTAGAGGTAAGTTGTGTAACAGGTAATTTGTATTTCTATAAATTCTTACCTTAATATTTGTGATAGGTATAATTTGAGTTAGTTTTGTTATTGTTTGTGACAGTGGTCTGGAAGGACCACGAAGATGATTTGTTGAGTCAATAAGACCTAGATTTGTTGCTGTCAGTTGAGTTTTCTAGAATTTCTAATTGGGGATGAGTTTGATAGCATGAGTCAGACTCATCTTACCTTTGAGAGGTCCAGGATTACAGTCTAAAGAGAATATCACCAACTGTACCAATCTAGACTAGCTAGCTGGGTGGTGGTTAGAAATCGTATGCCATTGTTGATCGATCGATAAGGATTGAATTACTCTATTTTCAGGGAGTTACGACTATTAGGTCATTTGTGCGTGGTTAGATAACCATGGAGGCACATATGAGTACATGACTTGTACGGACGCAAAGCAAACGACATTAGTTGCATACCACCAATGAGATCAGATCATTAATTGGTGGATGATACAGAGGACGATCTTCGGGATCAGTCCATTACTTGAATTTGTATTTCGTGATGTCTTTGAGAGACATTAGATGGATCATTGTCGTGTAGGAACTGATAGAAGTCTTATACTCTGATCATATGATTTAGAGGTACCTCTTCCATTTGGGGATGTGCTGATCATTAGTTAAGAAGTCAGAGGATGCCCTTGGACTTTGATAGTCATGCACTAGTAGTTGATCTACAGGTGCTCGTTATGACATAACATCGTCCTGGACAAGGATATGGTGGACTGCTGAGCGAGAGTAGTTATTTGTCCGACTTTTAGAACACCCCTTGAAAATTTATTGGGCCTAAAGATGATGAGATATCTCCAGTATTTGATTAAGGCTGAGGAAGTTGGTGCTTCACAGCCCTCGGACATTCCTATAGTTTGAGGATTCCCGGATGTATTTTCGGAAGGACTCCCCGGCTTGTCCTGGAAAAGCAAGTGGAGTTTACAATTGAGTCAATTCTGGGTACGACATCGGTATCTAAGACTCTGTATAGAATTACTCATTGTCTTTATGAATGACATTCTCATTTACTCTTCGTCATAGTTGGACCATGCACGATGTCTTCACATAGTTTTGGAGATGCTTCGACGAGAACGTCTCTATGCGAAGTTTATTAAATATGCATCTTGGTTGTTATCAGCGGGATTTCTCAGACATGTAGTCTCTGGTAGGGGGGTTATCGGTAGATCCCTTGAGGATGGAGACTGTTACAGGTTGGGAGCAACCAAAAATAGTACAGAAAGCTTATAGTTTTCTGGATCTGATTGGACATTATTGGAGAATGGTAGAGGATGTTTCCGACCTTGCTTTGCCATTGACTTGACTGACCAGGAAAGGAGTAAAATTTTTGCAGATAGAGGCTTGCGAGACAAGTCTCTAAGAGCTCAAATAAAGACTGGTTACTGCAACCGTCTTAGTATTTTCCTCTGGGAAAAATAGTTTTGTGCTCTACATTGATGCATCGCTGCTAGGGTTAAGTGTAGTATGGATGCAGCACACAAGGGTGGTATTATATAGTTCTCGTCAGTTAGAGAAATACGAGAAGAACTACCCTGTTTACGATTTGGGAAGTGATAGCTATTATTTTCGCGTTGTAAATATGAAGACACTATTTGTATGAGGTTCTAGCTAGTCACTGAGCAACAATTACGAATTTGATATAGAGTTTCTCAGGGATGAGACTAGTAGAACATGAACAGATAGAGCATGGGATTTTGATATCTAGGGTTGCTTGGTTCCCCCATTTGAAAATAAATAAGAAGCATGGGCTAATGATCAACATTTGCGGTATCTGTGTAGCAGAATATTTTCAGAACCGTAGACAGAATTCTCTTGTGATGAGAATGACATCGTATATGTTAGTGGAAGATGGTGTGTACCTAGGGCACACCCAGTCAAAGAGGACTTATTTCTGGAAGCGTATCAATCTTGATACACTATTTATCCGAGTGATACCTGAATGTATAGAGACTTGAGCTCTCTACAGGTAGAATGATATGAGAAAGGGTATAATGAAAATTTGTGGTTCGATGTTGGATGTGTCAACGAGTGAAGGTTGAGTAGCGGAGACCAACAAATTTGTTTCAGAATGTTCCGATACCGGAATGGAAACGGGAACATATCACTACGGACTTTGTGATAGGGTTGCCTGAACACGAAAAGGACATGATGCGATTTGGGTCATCGGGGAGCGATTAACCAAATCCGCATATTCTCTACCGATTCGTAGGGTGGACTTTTTGGATCATCTGACGGAGTTATACGATAGAGAGATTATTAGATTTTATGATATACTATAAAATATTACGTTGGACAGATATCCGTGTTTCACTTCACAATTTTGATAGTATCTTAGCAAGCTTTGGGTTCAGAGCTATATTTCGGTACAGTTTCACCACAGATAGAAGGACAGTCAGAGCACGCTACATGGACATTTGGGGATCTATTGTGATCTTGCGTATTTGATTTTGGAGGTAGCTAAGAGGATCATTTACACTTGGTGGTGTTTGCATATCTCTACGGATATCATTCAACTATTCAGATATTTATTGTTTGAGGCTTTGTTAGTCAGAGCACATCGAACTCCTACTATGTGTAAAAGGTTAGTGAACAATGTATTTCGGGTTCACAAAATATTCAGCATAATACAGAGTTGGTGTTTATTATCCAATGAGAAATGTTAGAAGCTCGAGATTGACAAAAAGGATTGTGTAGATCGGAGTTTGAGACTTTGGAGGTTATGGTAGAGGACATGTACCTAAGTGTGTCTCAACCATTAAAAGGATTAAAAATCTTGATTTGAAGAGCAAGTTAACTTTTCATTATATCTAACCTTTGATGATACGGGAGGAGATAGGGGAGTAGTCTATCCATTGGCACTACCATCAACCATTGCAAGGGAATACACTATGTGATGCATGTATTCATGCAGTGGAGGTTCCTGTGTGAATCTGGATCATAAGGAACGCGTATTGTGGAACAAAATCATTTGTCTCATTAAGATTGGATGATAGCATCTTACTGATGAAGAGACAACCTAAGAGCTTGAGGATGAGATATAAGCTCGATACCCTCACTTGTTTACTTAAGGTGTGTGTAGTCCTTTCGGTGCTTATACTGAAGGACTAGGTTTTTGTGATTATCGCACCTGAGTAGTAAATTTGGGGACCAAATTTTTTATTAGTTGGGGAGAATGTTAAATACGGTAATTATGACAATTAATATGTGTTAATTGAGTAAATAAGTCTATGGAAAATTTTGGGAATTATTCTGGTATTAAATGGAGCTAAACGGCAAGATCATGGGGATAAATTAAGGGGTCTTAATGAGGCATATTTGATATATATATTAAATTAAGAGTTGATTGGAATATTTATCCTTAGGAGTTACTGTACTTGTTTTGTTCATGCACTATCTGTCTTATATCCGCTGAGTATTTCTTTGTATTCACCACTCCTGCTTTCTATTGTTGTTTCTTTGTTAGCAGGTTATTGATTGGGACACTTGGAGGATATCTGCCCGCACTGTCCCTATCACATCGACCCTCAGATTTATTTCTGTTGTATTCGGTTTGTTTTAGTTTTCCGCATTTAATTTGTACTCATGGATTGTATTTAGTAATTTGTATCTGATTTTTTTTCGGATTTGTCTCTACTCATGTATTTGGTGTCATAAGCCGGGCCGACTCGTGATTGTATGTTTTTGCTCGCAAATGATATGTTTTGGTTTTATGGTCATGTAGACCATTCTTGTTGTTTTATACTCTTTAGTTATGTCAAATTATACACTTCGTGATTGTGCATACCCGGGTATGGTATTTTTATTGTTTATTACATTGCGTGGATGTGTATACCCGTGTGGGATATTTATGAGTATTTGTATGGATTATGTATTCAGGATATTGTCAGCCGTACAGGGGAGGTGTTGTCCGATTTTTGTCGGATAAATATCCTCCCGGGCCATGACAATCGATGATTACTAAGGAATAAAGATTACCATTAATTGATTTAATCCCATGTGAGTCAAATAAATCTAAGTGTATTAGTTCGATTATTGAATTAGTTTGACCTTGATTTGTTGGTTTATGGGTTGATTTGGTTTATTTTTTGAGTTTTAGATTCAAGCTCAATATTACTTATGTGAATTACCTTAAGTTTATCGTTGTTTCCAAATGCAACAGTTTCTAATTTTTTAAGTTTTAGAGTGCTGAATTTTGTTTAATTTCCAGTCATGTGTCTAGAGCATCCACTTAGATTCCTACAAAAGATATGAATTGTTGTTAGATATAATCCTTTAATTTAATTTTTATTTATTAATTAGGTTTTAAAATAATTTTGACATTAAGTTTTAAAATGAGTTTTTTTAAAGATTTTTTTTAAAATAGATTTTAAAAGATAGGGTTTTTTAAAAGAGTTTTTTAAAATAGATTTTAAAGGAATTTTAAAATAAGTTTTTTTAAAAAATTTAAAATAAATTTTAAAATAAGTTTTAAAAGAAATTTTAAAAGAAGTTTTTAAAGGAATTTTAAAATAAATTTTTAAAGGAATTTTAAAATAAGTTTTAAAGGAATTTTTAAAATAAGTTTTGAAAGAAATTTTAAAATAAGTTTTGAAGGAAATTTTAAAATAAGTTTTTAAAGGAATTTTAAAATAAGTTTTTAAAGAAATTTTAAAATAAGTTTGAAAAGAATTTTTTAATAAGTTTTTAAAGGAATTTTAAAATAAGTTTTTAAAGGATTTTAAAATAACTTTTAAAAGATTTTTTTTAAAACAATTAAAATAAAATTTTAAAAGAATTTTAAAAGAAGTTTTTAAAAGAATTTTAAAATAATTTTTAAAGGAATTTTAAAATATGTTTTTAAAGAAATTTTAAAATAAGTTTTAAAAGAAGTTTTAAAAAAAAATTATTTTTAAAAGAATTTTAAAATAAGTTTTAAATAATTTTTAAAATAAGTTTTTAATGGTATTTTAAAATAAGTTTAAAAAGAATTTTTAAAATAAGTTTAAAAAGAATTTTTAAAATAAATTTTAAAAGAATTTTTAAAATAAGTTTTAAAAGATTTTTTTTAAAGAAGTTTTGAAAATAATTTTTTAAAAAAGTGTTTTTTTTAAATAATTTTAAAAGAAGTTTTAAAAAAAAATTATTTTTAAAATAAGTTTTAAAAATAATTTTTAAATTAATTATTTTTTAAAAAAAGTTTTTAAAATAATTTTTAAAAGAAGTTTTTTTTAAAATATTTTTTTTAAAAGAAGTTTTTAAAATAATATTTTTTTGAAAGAAGTTTTTAAAATAATTTTTCAAAGAAGTTTTTAAAATAATTTTTTAAATAATTCAATAATTAATTAAGATTAAAATTTGAAATTGAAATTACTTAAGATTTTGATTTTAATTAATATTTAAATTTAATTAAGATTTAAATTTAAGATTTGAATTTTATTAAAGTCCTTAATCATCTCACCCAGTCTAATTTTTTCAACCAAGGTAGTCCTTAAATTTTGTGAGATAAGTTAAATTATTTATGTGAGGCTCTTTTAACTTGCGTTAGATTCAAATTTAGCTTTGGGCCCACCAAGGAGACAATCTTTGAATAAGGTTCTAGGCTGTGGTGAGTCACTTGGACATCATTAAAGTAACCACGTGCCTAAGATAAAGATTTTCAAATAGTCCTGCCCAAGGAACTTAATACCAAACCTTGGTCTGACTAGTTTAGATTAGACTGGGGTAACTTCAGCTAGTTCTGCTAAGTAAATTGCACCAGGTCGAACACATATGATTCTTCCTAGACATGCATTGATAGAGCTTTCCTAACTTACTATTATGCCAATCTTCTCTAATACTATTTTATAAGTTAAAGCTATTCCAAGTTCAACTAGTCCTAGTTATCCAATTGGGTAGATTATGTTTTGAGGTGCCAACTAATTTGGAGCCTCCCCCTGAATCATATAACTTTGGTTTTGATTTTAAATAATATATTTTAGTTTTAGGTAC
>JBBUKS010047051.1:0-10305 GCA_038050645.1 Hedychium gardnerianum
TTGAGTTAATATCTGCGCCTATCAATTTCTTTTCTAAAGATTGCTGGTACACATCTTCTGTGTTCAAGTGAAATTGATCAAGTTCAGCATGCATTTCAAGTTTCTTACTTTCTATGTTATTTGCAAAAAGATGAAAGGATCGAAAGCATCCATGTAGAACTGAGTTTCACTCAAAATTATAGATTAAGAAAAATTCCAATTCACATGAGGAAAATTCCAATAGTTAAAAATTCTAGTTTTACATGATAGAACTAACTCATTCTACTATGAGTCTCTCAACATGATTCCAATTCAAATGATAGCACTAAGTCATTCTACTCTGAATATTCAGAAGAGCAAAATCTTGTACAAAAAGAACATTGTTTACTATGCAGAAAGCAAAGTTTGTTCGTCGTTCTAGTGGATATAATGACATGGTTTTATGTTCTCTCTTAAATGTGTCTAATTTATCCATTAGGTGGGAGCCTAATGTTCATTTAGCATTGCAAGAATTTGCTATGAGTTTGAAACACCTGATGTCTAATCAAAAGAATCATACACTGACCATCTAATGAAGGCAGAAGCAATTGATACAGCACCTGTACCAAACAAGGAACTAATTTTTGACCAAAGCCTAACTGAAAAACAACAAAAAAATAGAGAGATTCAATCTTTGCCATTGATGTGGAAATGTTGAAAGTATCAGCTGGGCTCATAGATGGTGTGGAAATAGTAATGCATGTACAGTCCATCTTCTCTGAAAATGCAAAAATAGGTGTTCTATTTGAAGAAGTGATGGTTTAGGAAGACCAACAACACGTTGGTGCTGGTTTTCAAAGACTAGCACCAACATCCGTACCACTTGGCACGCTCTCATATCTTCTTGTAGGAGTCTCAAAATAATGATTGAAGGTTATATATACATTGTAGACACTCTTATCTTCCATCCTATGAAAAAAATTTAGAAATCCAAGCCCTCTAGGTTCATCAATGGGTTTAGGTCAAAACTCATTGATGGACCTAGAGGACTCAAATCGGACTCATTCTAAGTCCTATATATTCACATGGCTTTCGAGAGCCCAAATGTGCCCTCATTTATAAATTTTACACCTTCCCAGCATTGCTCCAAATAATTTGGAGAGTTTTTCACATGTTGGTACTGGTCTTTGAAGACCAACACCACGTTGGTGCTAGTTTTCAAAGATTAGCACCAGCATCCGTATCACTTGGCATGCACCCATATCTTCTTGTATAAGTCACAAAACCCTGATTGGATGTCATATATACATTATAAACACTCTCATCTTCCATCCCATGGAAAAATTTCATAAATCCAAGTCCTCTAGGTCCATCAATGGGTTTCGGTCAAAACCCATTGATGGACCTAGATGATTCAGAGCGGACACATTCCAGGTCCTATAGATTCACATGGCTCACGAGATTCCAAATGTTACCTCATTTATAAATTTTAGATCTTCCCAGTATTACTCTAGATCATTTGAAGACTAGCACCACGTTGGTGCTTTCAAAGACCAGCACCAGCATCCGTGCCACTTGGCACGTACTCATATCTTGTTGTGGGAGTCTCAAAATCATGATAGGAGGTCATATATACATTATAGACACTCTCATCTTCCATCCCATGAAAAAATATCAGAAATCCAAGCCCTTTATGTCCATCAATGAGTTTCGGTCAAAACCCATTGATGAACCTAGAGAACTCAGATCGGACACATTCAAAGTCTAGTAGATTTACAAGACTCACGGGAGTCCAAATGTGCCTTCATTTACAAATTTTAGATCTTCCCAGACCATTTGGAGAGCATTTCACACGTTGGTGCTGGTTTAGGAAGACCAGCACCAGCATCCGTATCACTTGACACGCACCCATATCTTCTTATGGGAGTCTCACAACCATGATTAAAGGTCATATATATATTGTAAACACTCTCATCTTCCATCGCATGGAAAATTTTCAAAAATCCAAGTCTTATAGGTCCATCAATGAATTTCGGTCAAAACCCATTGATGGACCTAGAAGATTCAGAGCGGACCCATTCCAAGTCCTGTAGATTTACATGGCTCATGAGAGTCCAAATGTGTCCTCATTTATAAATTTTAGAACTTCCCAATATTGCTCCAAATCATTTGGAGAGTTTTTCACATATTGGTACTAGTCTTTAAAGACCAGCACCAGCATCCGTGCCACTTGGCATGCTCCTATATCTTCTTGTAGGAGTCTCAGAACTATGATTGGAGACCATATATACATTGTAGACACTCTCATCTTCCATCAAATGGAAAATTTTCAGAAATCCAAGCCTCTACGTCCATCAATGGGTTTCGGTCAAAACCCCATTGATGAACCTAGAGGACTCAGATCGGACTCATTCCAAGTCCTGTAGATTCACTTGGCTTACAAGAGTCTAAATGTGTCCTCATTTATAAATTTTAGACCTTCTCAAAATTGCTCCAAATAATTTGGAGAATTTTTCAATAGTGGTGCTGGTCTTTGAAGACCTGCACCAACATTCGTGCCACTTGTAATGCGCCCCATATCTTTTTGTGGGAGTCTCAGAATCATGATTGGAAATCATATATATACATTCTAGACACTCTATACTTCCATCCCATGGAAAAATTTCTAAAATTTTAAAAAAAATCAGAACCATGATTGGAGGTCATATATATCTTTGAAGACCAATATGTCTATTTTTCCTTTGTTCTTTATACGCAACAAATTCTTCTTTTTTTTACTTTTATGTAAAATAATAATCTAAGAATTCAGAACTCATCGTCTTGTTCATGAGGAAGAAGGAGATGAGAATAACACATATATTACTTGATTTCTGACTCTTAGTTTTGATCTTTGGTATAGAAAGAAAGAGTATACCAAGAAATAATTAAATCAAAGTCTTTTCAATTATATTTGTTTATATAATTAAGCATCAACTACTGTAGTATATTAAAATTATCATATGAATTAATACCTTCTATGATCGACAACTTCGACATTGGTGGTATAGAATAGGAATCGATAGAAGATAGAGAAGAGGGCGGAGTAAAGAAAATCTTTGATCAACTTGCTGTCACTTACAAACCGCAGCTCATTCTTCTTCTTCTTCTTCTCCTTCGTTGAGAACAATGAGGTCACTTTTTACTTAGCTTTCTCAAAGCACTACCTTGTTCTTCCAGTGACTGTCTTCTCATCCTTGAAGAAGGGGTAGCTCCTCAAGTACATCTGCTGACAGGAGAAGGGGTAGCTCCTCATGTACATTTGTCATAACTTCTTGTGGGAGGATTAAAACCATGATTGGAGGTTATATATATCTTCTAGATACTCACCAACATTGGTGCTCTTTTTAAAAAAACTAGCACCAATGTGGTGCTATTTTGAACAAACCAACACCAACGTGATGTTGTTTTTGAACAAACAAGCACCAAATTTGTGCTATTTTTGACAAAAAAAAACAGCATCAACGTGGTGTTGTTTTGAACAAATCAGCACCAACGTAGTGCTATTTTGAACAAATCAGCACCAACGTGGTGTTGTTTTGAACAAATTAGCACCAAACTAGTGTTATTTTTTAACAAAGCAGCATTAACGTGATGCTATTTTGAACAAACCAGCACGAGCGTGGTCTTGTTTTGAACAAACCAGCACCAACGTGGTCCTATTTTGAATAAACCAGCATCAACGTAGTGTTATTTTTGAACAAACCAGGACCAAACTGGTACTCTTTTTAAACCAAATATCATCAATGTGCTGTTGGTTTGTTCAACGTGGTGCTATTTTGAACAAACCAGCACCAACGTGGTGCTGTTTTGAACAAACCAACACCAACGTGGTGCTATTTTTGAACAAACCAGCATCAAACTGGTTCTATTTTTAAACAAAACAGCATTAATGTGGTGCTATTTTGTACAAACTAGCACTAACATGGTGCTGATTTTAAACAAAATAGCATTAACGTGGTACTATTTTGAACAAATCAGCACCAATGTGGTATTATTTTGAACAAACCAGCACCAACATAGTGCTATTTTGAATAAACCAGCATCAACGTGGTGTTATTTTTAAACAAACTAGCACCAAAATGGTGCTGTTTTTGAACAAAACAGCATTAATGTGGTGTTGTTTTAAATAAATCAGCACCAACATGGTGTTGTTTTGAATAAATCAACACCAAACTAGTATTATTTTTGAACAAACTAGCACCAACGTGGTGTTGTTTTGGACAAACCAGCACCAACGTGATATTATTTTGAACAAACCAGCACCAATGTGGTGCTATTTTTAAACAAACCAGCATTAAACTGGTTTTTTTTAACAAAACATCATCAATGTGGTGTTGTTTTGAACAAACCATCAACAACATGGTGATATTTTGAACAAACCAGCACCAACGTAGTGCTATTTTGAATAAACCAGCACTAACGTGGTGTTATTTTTGAATAAACCAACACCAAACTGGTGCTATTTTTGAACAAAAGAACATCAACGTGGTGCTGTTTTGAACAAACTGGCACTAACGTGGTGCTATTTTGAACAAACCAGCACCAAACTGGTGTTGTTTTTGAATAAAATAGCATTAACATGGTGTTATTTTGAACAAATCAGCTCTAGCGTGGTATTGTTTTGAACAAATCAGCACCAACGTGGTGCAGTTTTAAACAAATCAACACTAACGTGGTACTATTTTTGAATAAATCAGTTCCAAACTGATGCTATTTTTTAATAAATCATCAACGTGGTACTATTTTGAACAAATCAGCACCAACGTGATGCTGTTTTGAACAAACTAGCACCAACGTGATGTTGTTTTTGAACAAACCAGCACCAAATTGGCGCTATTTTTGAATAAAACAGCATCAATGTGTTGTTGTTTTGAACAAACCAGCACCAACGTGGTGTTGTTTTGAATAAACCAGCACCAACGTACAAAACAGCACTAACGTGGTGCTATTTTGAAAAAACATGCACCAACGTTTCATTAATTTCAGAATCATTATAGCAAAAATAAAAGGATTGAAGTTCAACTATAAATTATATTGCAGAGGAATAAAACTTATAGCAGAAATAGAAGGATTAACAATTTTTATAGCTATATATGGTTAAGGGAGCGGCGGCGGCGAGGAAGGAAACGAGCGATGACAGCGAGGGATCCCCGGAGAGATGGCGTGAGAATGAGCGGTGGCAGCTAGGGATGCAAGGAGGAGGCGGCGATGACGACGACGACGGTGATGGATTTAGAGTTTAGGGAACCAGGGAAAAGAGAGGAGAGGAAAAGAGATAGCGAGATTTGAAGTTTTGGGGGAAAAAATATGAAGAATCGGGGCATAAAAAAGTCTGCGCAGAGAAGAGAGAAGAGACAGATTAAAAAACTCTGGTTTTGGCCACGTAAGATGCCCACATAAGCCGTCGCCCATGGTCACCCATATAAGGGTGTGCAGGCTATCAAAACTATATATATATATATATATATATATAATATCTATATATAACTTTTATATATATCAATATATATATGTATGTATATATCTTTTATATATATTCCTCTTATTGGATTTGATGATAAAGCATAATTCAAATCCAATATGCCTTAACCAAATTTCAGCCAATTAACCTCTTGATTTGGTTCACAATTAAACCAAATTGGTTCATGACTAAACCAAATAGGGTCTAACTCATCCATAAAAGATGTGGTACATCCGCGCTTCCATTCCAACAAAATATATTCCATATTTGTCCTTTGTTTGGTCTAACTAAACATTATATCTCATGATTTGAGAATCAAATTCTTAAACTTGTTTTATGTCTTTTAGATACTCGTAGTACGTGTGACCCAATAGGTTCCCGATTTATCTTGTCCATCCATAATTAACTATTTAATTATGGATCGATCATGAGTGACACCTAGTAGTACATCATGATCCCCAATTAACCAAAAAATCATAATTGATCCCAGAACTAGTTCTGAATCCTTTCAGCAGCTACAGTGAGTTGTGCTTTGTTCCTTTCACTCATCTTATACCCACTTGGTTCAAGACATGGTTTATTGTGTGTGTCCCCACTAAGATGACTATGTCACACCTAGCCCAATTTATATTTACTTGTCCTGTGAATTCTAATTACTCGTACATGTATCTAAGAGTTCAATACTCTTAACATGTGATGCTTTGGTCAAAGATTTTAAGTAACAAACCTAATAAGTGGCCATAGGGTATATGTCTCCTCGCAAGGAGCAGTGAATCCTCTGTGAGCTATCCAAACACCTTCGGACACTTCGACTTATACCCAATCATCTCAGGTTTACATCTCCATGAAGATGCTTTGCTTAAGATGTCAAAGCATAAACCTTCATGACCAAGGTAACTTTAATACCTCAAGTCAAAGGAAACTTGCACTCGAGTTGCAGTAAGAGCTTTAGAGACATATCTATATATGTAGAGAACCATATGAAGTCTTACAACAGGTAACTTCAATGAACTAGTTATCATAACTAGCATCCACGTTTAACTCTTGACATCCTAATGTCTCCAACCAGTGAATACCGACTGCTTGGTTAAACTAAGCAGTATAACCTGTGCTAGTCTTATAGAATTGATAATGTCCAAATTGTTGGCGTAGTTTATACTAATAGTCTAACCCTAAATTTTGATGTATGACAACAGGTTAAAGTTAGGGTGTTACTATTTGACAAGTTGAGCTAAGTGTGCAGGGTTGACTGACTTGATGGATATAGAGGGCCAGACACCAGGCAGAAGTCCAGATGTGTAATTCTGACAGGAAGTCCAGCTGAGTCAGAGAGGATCAGACAGTTGACGGGAAGTCCAGTCGGATCAGGGAGGACTAGACGATTGGCTGAAGTCCGAATGTGCAATTCCGACAGGAAGACTTGGTGGGTCGAAGATCAGACGTCGAGGGGGTTATTCGGCAAATGATAAGTGAGGTAAGAAACTATAGGAGCGAATCCAGTGAGGACGGGTCCTCGGTAGGGACTTGGGCGCTGGTCAAACTTAGGTCCAAAGTGGAACTCTAAATTGAGACCATGATTAAATCCTGGTCATGGTAAGACATGATTTAATTCATACCTTTCATGCATTATTTATGCTAACTCTTTTTGCTGCAGGTATTTTTGTACTAACGTATTTTGCAGGAGTTAAGCAAAATTAAGCTTCGGATGGACAGTGCTCGTTGGAGGTGCCTCGGATGGATGGGGGCGCCTCAGCGCTGGAGGCGCCTCAGATGGCTGGGGACCCCTCAGCGCTGGAGGCGCCTCGGAGAGCTGGGGGCGCCTTAGCACTGGAGGCGCTAGAGGCGCCTCGGACGGCTGGGGGCGCCTCAGCGCTTGGATAAGCACTATTGACCCACGAGCTAATGGAACCGCCTTGAAGAGCTTGGTGACGCCTCAGAGGGAATAAGCATCGATGATCTCGAATCCGATAAGCCTTAATGGAGGCGCCTCGGAGTGTTGGAGGCACCCTCAATGGATTATAAAAGATCTACTCGACTAGCAGCTTGCACATCGCTTCCAGACCTGATTTTCACCGCATACTACTATTCCGAACACCTACGATTGTTGTACTGCGACCCTGCTGCACCGAACTCACGTCAAATTTTCACCGACAGTAGTACTTTAGTTGGGTAACGAATTTTTGTTGTTATTTATTCATTATTACCCCTGCATAAGAGAAGTGTAGATTTGTTACACTCTCTTATACCGCATTTTGTACGTGATTACTTTTTCGAAAGTTTTTCGGAAAAGGGATTTAGTGAATTGCCAGTCGAAAATGTCCCAAGGGGGTGTGGGCCTTGGAGTAGTAGTCTTCTAGGGCTGCGAACCAAGTAAACCGAACGTATCCTTTTATTTATTTGTTTTTTTGCTACGTACTCATAATTTCCGAACGACGAGATTTTAAAAAGGAAAAAAATAATTAAAAACTCGTGATTCACCCCCCCCCCCCTCTCACGTACACTTGATCCTACAAGTGATATTAGAGCCGGGAAGCTTGATTTTATTGCAACCACTAAATCAAGAAAAAAAAATTGTTTCTTTTTTCCATTTTAGCTATTTTTCCCGCACTACTAATCCTAATACGAAGTCTTGGAAATTCTATTTTCTTTTTTTTTTGCAAGAAATTAATGGCTCAGAACGAGGGATATAACACTGCTCGTCCACCGCTATTCAATGGAGATGATTTTCCATACTGGAAAATAAGGATGGAGGTCTACCTGAAAATCGACATCAAGCAATGGTTCATGGTAAGACGAGGATGCACGACTCCAACAGACAACTCCGGCAAGGTCCTTGAACCAGAAGAGTGGAACCCATATATGAAGAAAAAGGCCCAGACAGACAACAAAGCCTTGAACATCCTTCAATGCGGGCTAACGAAGGAAGAACTCAACCGAGTCAGGTCATTCAACAACGCCAAGGAGTTGTGGGACAAATTGATCGAGCTACATGAAGGCACAGATGACTCCAAGGTAACAAAACGAGTCTTACTTTTAAATAATTTATTTAATATTAAAATGTAGGACAGAGAAATCGCAAGCCAGATGCACGCAAGGATCAAGAACATCCTCAACGGACTTCACCTGATAGGCCACCAACTTGAGAATCGGGATATCATAAGGTATTCCTTAAACTCGTTTCCTTGAAATGCACTGTGGGCATTTATAATAGATGCCTATAAAGTTTCGAGGAACCTTTCAAAGTTAAAATTAGATGAATTATTCTGTGAACTTAGTTAGGTCCGAAGGAATTTAGATATCTCTACAATGGTATAATATTGTCAACTTTGGGCCTAGACCCTCATGATTTTGCTCTTGGGCTCTACCCAAAAGGTCTCATACCAATGGAGATATTTTTTCCTTATAAGCTCATGACCTTTCCCATGTGTTTTTAATGTGGGACTTTGTTTGCAATCTTGCAAACCCAACAATCCCCCCCCTCAAACGAAGGACCATAGGGGCCCCTCGTTCAATCCTCGGCCCACCAGGATTTCATACCCCTCGGTCCACCCGACCTACTAGGACTTCCTTGCCTAGCTGCAACTAGGACTTCTCTGCCTGGTGTCGGGTCCCTTGATCCGGACATGGGAGCCCCTACTTCCTTTGTTTGAGGTCAATATTCTACTCACATGACTCGATTAGATCATAGCTCTTATGCACAGTCGGCAGTCTAGGCTCTGATACCAATTGTTAGTTCCAAAGGAATTTAGATATTTCCACAATGGTATAATATTGTCCACTTTGGGCCTAGGCCCTCATGATTTTACTCTTGGGCTCTACCCAAAAGGTCTCATACCAATGGAGATATTTTTTCCTTATAAGTTCATGATATTTCCCATGTGTTTTCAATGTGGGACTTTGTTTGCAACCTTGTAACCCCAACAAACTAGAGCTACACGAATAAACTAACGTAAAAGAAGTTGAAAAAGGTATTACTTTTCTTGCAGGTTCTTCCAAGGAGGCCAAAATAAGAACCCGATCCAAACCCGAGCTCGAGGAAGAATTCGACTCAGAATTAGACGAAGAAGAATAACTGGTGAACATGGTAAGGAAAATATTCACCAGACAGAAGAAATATTTCTCCAAGAAGGACATACAAAAGATGACCTCCAACAATCCAAAGGCAAGCATTATCTGCTACGGATGCAACAAGAAAGGGCACTTCAAGCATGAGTGTCTAAACCAGAAAGAAGACAAGCCCAAAATGCTAAGGAAGAAGAAGGTTCTTCAAGCCACATGGGATGAGTCTTCTTCAAAAGAGTCAGAAACTGAAAAGTCGAAGCACGCAAGCTACCTCGCACTAATGGCAACCGGACCTGAGTCGAAGAGCGAACCGAATCAAGAAGATGAGTTCGAATACGAGTCAAGTCTCGGATCTATGTCTGGTTCAGAAGGAACTAGCGAGGTAAAATTTACTACTGCAAGATTTTTTTAAAAATAATTGCTTGCTTAAATAAAAGATTAATTAAAATTGAGGAACAAACTAAATTTCTCCTTAAGGAAAATAACACCCTAAAGGAACAACTAGCCTCAATCTCTTTAACTAACCAAATTCAAGATAAAAATTCAACTCAGGTTGCAAAACTTGAGGAAGAAAATTCTGTCTTGAAAGGTTAAGTGAAAGAACTTGAAGGACAGTTGGAAAAGTTTACCTCAGGAACCAAGTATCTAAACATGATACTTGGATCCCAAAGAGCTATGTACAAAAAAGTCCAGACTCGGATACGAAACAAACTCTACCTGTAAATCATTTTTATCCTTAACTAAAATTAAAAAACAAACCAAAGCTTGGGTTCCGAAAGTTTATC
>JBBUKS010047079.1:0-10304 GCA_038050645.1 Hedychium gardnerianum
TATCTTTATTCAAATAATATTATATTAATTTTAGTCTAAACTATTATAATATATAATAATATTGTTTAAATATTTATGTAATGATATAAACTTAATTTTAAATAATTTTTATAAATTTAAAATTATTTATTATTATTATTATTTTGTAGTATATGAATTTTTAGAATCTGGGATGAATCCAGAATTCGTCCCTATTTCGGAAAGAATTCCAAGATTCATCCCTGAATTAGGGATGAATCCTCGATTCATCCATAATTCGTCCTTGATTTATAAATAATAATTATAATAATTTTAGGAAATGTTGCGACGAAAAATGAATTTATTGAAAATTCTACGATGAATTAAATATTCATCGCAAAATCTACGATGAATATTGTATTCATCACAAAATCTGTGACGAATATTTAATTTGTCACAGATTTTGCGATGAATATTATTTTTTGTCTCCAAACTACAATGAATTTAGAGACGAAAATTAATTTATTGTTAATTAGTGACGAAAGTCTTTCGCTGCTAATTTCATTGTTAATTAGCGATAATTGATATTTTCGTCACATTAATATACAAGAGCAATATTAATATGTTAAGACTAGCATGTAGGTCAACTGATGACTTAATTTCACAAGTCATGAATATAAGATATCAAGTTTACACATGAGTATATATTAGAGAATATATACTGAATTGACCCGCCATGAGAATATTTCATGGATCATTATCTGAGTATCATAAACATTCTCATAGTGACTATTAGTATAAATATTCCTTAGACCTGAAGTTACTACGGTTCCCTGCATAAGGAGTTGTGTACTTTGGTATTGACAAACATCACCTATAACAAGGTGAACTATAAAGTCGATCACTGAGTATGTAATAAGTTATGCAAAGGGATATGAGTGATGTAGATGAGATTTATTCCTTCCATATGATGGAAGTGATATCTATGAACCCCTTGATTAAGTAGGGCACAAGAATGCATGATCATGCTCAAACAAGTCAATATGAGATATTGAGCTCATTGATTGAGTGAGTCTACTTAGAGATCAAGAAATACAAAGATTGATAAGAGGATGACATGGTTCTATGCCTCATGGATCAATTTAGATATCGAGGATAGAATGATTGAGTTATACAATATAATAGACACAGAAAGGTTAGGTCGGATCTCGACATTCTCGTCACTTGGGTAGCAATGATGCATTGTTAGATGTCACTCATTGTCTATGTATCTAAAATGGTTTTAGAGGCATTGCCAATGTTATGAGAACCTATTGAGTCACATACATAGAGAACATGTTGATTTGGAGATAGGTTTATTTTAGTTTGACTAAAATACTATAGACATTAAGATTAATGGGTTAATCCAAATGGATCTGGATTAGGTTTATTGGATTAATGGATTAATCCAAATGAATCCGGATTAGGCTTATTGGATTAATGGGTTAATCCAAATATTCGGATTGACTTATTGGGTTAATGGTTAATCAAATATGATAAAATCTACTCCGTTAATGGAGATTAATGGAGCATTAAAGAAAGAAGACCAAAAGACAAACTTTTGGTATTTCATGGATGAATACCAAAAGTTATTGGTGAAGAGTTGTTGTCATCCTTTTTGTCTTCTTCTTCTTCTTGTCTTGGCCGACCACCACTTGTGATCGTCGCTAGCATGACATGGTTAGTGCTTCTCCGAATACTGAGTTCATGCGACGAATGAAGGGCATGTTTGTGTGGATACCGAAGAGGCGTGGCCACTCTAATCACGCTGAGATCTGCCGAAGCAACTGTATTGTCAGGATTGTTCTGTTCACACAACAAAGGTAACAATCCGATCAAAACGAGTATTCTGCATTCGCTTGGATCTTTGAAGGGATCCTTTTTTCGCTGCGTATGTATGTTATTTTTCGCAAAAGATCCTTACACCTAAGAGTGTGATCTTTTCATACTAGATGGATACAGTGTGTGTCAACCTAAATTGGAAGGGTAGTTAACTCAACCGTAGTAAAGTTAGCATTTTAGAATATTTTCAAGGTATTGTGATATCTTGAGAATGAAATTTTAAAACCTTATCTGGGAAGATTTTCTAGTATGCCAATGAAAATTGAAGTCTTGAGATTGATCAAAATTAGCACAAATAGGATAGAATCATAAAGTATTCAAGTGTGGGTTTTTGACACATTCGAGGGAGCTATAATTACTATGCTTGTGTGCCACATCACATCACATGTCATGACATCAATCATACATTCATCTTGATATGATAGTGTATTGTTAATTTTGATACATGCATGTCGTACATGCATCATTTGAATTTGATGAACTTTCTTTTGAAAATTTGTGCATTTGATGTATGTCGTACTCATTATCATGCATCATTTTAATTTCTTGTAATTAAGGATAATGATATTAGTTGACATCCTAGATAGAATGATCAAATTTAAAATGTCTAGTTAGAGATGAATGATCCCTTAGTTTAGGGAAAATAAACTTTACATCTCACAAGAACAATAAGATTAACTTGTGTGTATATTGAGATACATTAGGTATAAGTGAGATGTTAGAATGATGAACTGAGTTCAAGATGCAATTTGATCTATCAAAATGAACTTAAGTTTTATCAAATCATATGAATTTGTATATGACCAATCATGGGGAACGCTAATGTGTAAGTCATGTGCATTTAGCCCATAAATCATGGTTCGAAATTGGCTTTAAAAATCATTTCAAAATAATTTTGTAAAACCTTGGTTAAGTCTATTTATTGATAGAAATCACCATTGATTAGATTAATACAAAGTTAAAGTGAAACATTGAAAGTTTCAATCATTTTCAACTTTGCATTTTTTTTTGAAAATAAGATGTACTTTCATAGAAAACTATTTTCCCCTAATAGTATTTGACATAAGTAATGTTTATATGAAATTTCATGATTTTTAAAAATCGTAGAATTACTTATGTATTTCTAAAATTCGATCTAAAAACTAAAAGTAAGTTTTTTGTGTATCAGTCGACTGATGTAGAGTATCAATCAATTGATTTTTGTGTTTTTCATTAAAATTGATTTGTTTAACTTGTTTAAGCTCACTTCTAAGTATCTTAACTATCCTTGATCCTTTGATATACTTGGATAAATATTCAAAGATGATTTTCTTGATGAAAATAAGAAAGAGATGTTAAAAAAAAGAAGAAATGGAATTGAGAGAGAGATTTATATTCAAGATTGAATCTTTAACCTCATAACTTAAATTTTGGATTTTTCTAAAGGTTTAGAAATTTTAAATCATTGTTAGTGCAATGACTGAAGTTGGAGCATGTTTCTAAGGGGGAGGTTCTTCTTAAAGACATGATTTCGATATGAAAGGAGGAGAATGTAAAATTTTGAGGATTGATGAATGAATGAATGATGTACGCTCAAGGTTGAGCATTGAAGACAATGGAAGGTAGGGAACCCCCATTATGGTGTTGAAAGTTAGGAATGGAAGAAGAGAATGGATTTTTGATGTGTGCCAAATGGGGAGAATCAAGGGTTCAGGTTAGAAAACCTTCATTCATAACTTGGCATGAGAAGTAGGATGTTGGGTTAAGTTAGCCTAACTTAAATATATTGTCAATATCAAAAGGGGAGAGATTGTTGGTTCAATCAATCCCTAGTCAAGATTGACCAGGTTGACCAAGCTCAAGTTGACACGAGTTGGGGTTTCGATGTTTGATCAATATATTAGTTGGTCGAGTGAGAAGTCAAGTAGGTCAAGGTTGATTAGATACTTGACAGTCGATCAATATGTTAAGTTGGTTGAGCGAAATATTAAATAGGTTAAAGTTGACTAGATGCTTGATAAGATATGAAAAATCCAAGTAGGTCACGGTCGACCGGATGCTTAGCGGTCGAAAGTCCAACATCGAGTGGGCATGAGATGGAAAGTACTAGTGGGTTACGGTTGATTGGACACTTAGTGATCATAAGTCCAATAGGTAATCGATAAGAGGAAAGTCCAAGTGTGTCACAATTGATTGAACACTTGGCAGTCAGAAATCCAACAAGGAGTTGACATGAGGCGTGAAGTCCCGAAAGGTTGA
Organism: Hedychium gardnerianum; assembly: GCA_038050645.1. Taxonomy (NCBI): domain Eukaryota; kingdom Viridiplantae; phylum Streptophyta; class Magnoliopsida; order Zingiberales; family Zingiberaceae; genus Hedychium; species Hedychium gardnerianum. Next base: position 4,078 of record JBBUKS010047079.1, read on the forward strand.
GGTTGACCGGATGTCAGGCAACAATGAAGTTCCGCCAGGTTAAGGTTGATCAGATGCTAAAGTCCCGGCAGGTTAAGGTTGACCAGATGCTAGGCAACGGGAAGTCTCGGAAGGTTAATATTGATTGGATGTTAGGCAAAGAAAGTCCTCGTAGGTTGAGGTTAACTGGATATCGGACAAGACGAGAATTCATCTTTGATAAGGCTGAAATAGGAGTATTATTTGATTGATAGTGATGTGGAAATGACATAGCAAATTTTTGAATATCATAACTTTTGACTCGAATATCAGAATGAGGCAATCTAAGGTGTGAAATGGAGCTCGTTGAAAGATCTATATTTCTTACTTAATATCAGTCGACTGATTATGGATATCAGTCGATTAATGTTGATCAAAACCAAACAAAAGCAAGTTGATTCAATTGTTCGACTCGACTAATGACATCAATCGACTGATGGTTGATATCAGTTGACTGATAGCTTCAGAAATTGAATAGAAGTAAGTTGATTCGACCGTTCGACTCAACTAATGACATCAATTGACTGATTGTTGATATTAATTGACTAATGTTGATCAAAAATTGAACAAAAGTATGTCGATTCGATTGTTCGACTCAACGGATGACATCAATCAACTAATGGTTAATATCAGTCGACTGATATTCAAATAATTGACAAAATCAGAAAGAGTTCAGAAGGTTCAGGGGTCCTTCAACGGCAAGAACAATGTCAAAGATCATATCAATCGACTGATGGGTAAGATAAATCGAATGATAAGAGGAAATCAGCCCTGACCTAAATGCTTTAAAAGAGGGATTTCAAAGATATTTTTAAAGCCAGTTCTTGGAGGTTTGAGGACGAAGTGTTATTGCATTTCCAGACCAACAAGAGGCATTCTCAAGCAATCAACATCAATCAAAAGCGAGATTCTTGTAAAGTTGTTTACATTCTTGTATTTACTTTTATATCATGTATTGTTGTTGTATTGTTGTGAAATATGTTGTAAGAGGCTTCTCTGCCTCCGGAAAGTTTCTGAGAAAGAGAAGGTTTAGTGGAGATAGATTGTTAGGACTAAGCCTTGGATTAGTCGCCTTAAAAAGCATATACCAAGTAAAATTAAGGTATTGTGCATGTGGCATCAAGTTTGATTCAAGTATTCCGCTACGCATTAAACGACGAGCCTGTAATCGAGACGAAATAATCGAAACTATTCACCCCCCTCCCTTTAACTCACACCAATCCTAACAATTTCCAACAATGAGAGAAGGAAAAGAAAATTTATTATGAAATCTTAATCTACACCAACTCATAAGTTTAATTATTCATGAATCAATATTCTCCTATAGCACGTGTCCATTCTAAAAGAATATTTGGAGTAGTATAACTAGTTACACCTCTAGCTTCGAAGGTTGAAGGTTCTCTTTAGGGATGATAATTTTCTCCGAACTCGATGGAGGATTTGATATCCGACCCAAATGAAAAAGGGTATAGATAGATTACCTTCATACCCAAATACCCGAATACCTGATTAAATTATATATATATATATATATATTAAAGAATTTCTTTTTTACAAAACCCATTAATTATTTTCATTGGTGTTTGATCTATTTTTATTGAATATAATTAAATTAGGAATAGGTTATATAGATGTTTAATCTAATTTTTTAATTATATTTTCCTTTTTTAATATGATGTTAATTTTAATATGCTTTTGTTGAATGATGATAGTTGGATGAAAAGAAGAAAATTATTAGTATAAAAGATATTTGGTGCTCTAATGGGTATGAGTATGAGAATGAATATTCGATCCCCGATATGTATGGAGATCACCATGCTTCACAGTGCTAACCTCTGAGGGATATTCGGAAAGAATAGGGGCTATAACTGGTGTAGACAGAAAGACTGCATAGTCTTTGGTTAATAATAAAGCCCTCTCAGATGTAAGTAAGAAATTAAGGCCAATAATTAGGTGGATATTCTTATGCGGTAAAGGTTGTACCCATAATTGATTATGAATAATTGGTGTACTAAAAGTACCACAATTGGTACAAAACTAGATTTGTACATTCTTGACAAATTTATTGCAAGAAAGACGTTCGTCAAATTGGGTACTAATAAGTGGTGTATTAATCTATTTTATCAATGCACTAGGTAAAACAGAAAGTCAGATAACTTCATCAATAGTAGAAATAGTAGCTCTACTATCTAGAAAAACATGTAAAGTCAGTTTATGTCCTTGCATGTTTAAAGAACTTTGGACGCGTATATCTACGGAGTGACTAGTATTATAGATACTTGGTGTTTTGATAAAAACTAGATTAGTGTTTTCGTTTTCCTCAGTGATAAATACCTTTCCCTTTGTTTGGGTTAGGAGTCGAATTCTGCTGGAGCTATGTTATTTCATCTTCTAATAGATTTAGTCATGTTTCAAGTAAGACATTTCGTGTACTTCCCTTAACAGTATGTACTGTGGGGATAGTAACATGAAAAATGGTTTCTAAGCAAAGATTACAGCATTGCTTCTTACAAAATTTGCAAGTTCCTCGTTTGATAATAGAAGGATAAAGACCACATATAAAACATGAGATATTATCTGTCCCATCTTTTATATTCCGGTCATAAAGACAAGTGCGTTGGTCTGATCGTAAATCACTAAAAGTTTGTGGTATATATTAGTGATACATTAAGTCAAAATTTCTTAGTAATTCATCTAGGTTGCCAAGGGTGAAACTAAGTCCATATTTTTCTGTTAATCCCTGAGAAGTAAGTTCGTATTTTTTTGCTAGTCTCTAAGGATATTATAGAAAATAATTAATCAATGTATAGTCTGATGGAGAAGTGATTTCTTCCATATCATCTACTAAGATGATTGAGTAGATAAAAGACATATCTGATACATCTGACTGAACTTCTACTAAGTCCAGATTTGTACAACATATAAGTTTTGCTTCTCTACCATAGAGATTCTTTCTGTTTAGACAAGCAAAAGATAAGTGTCCTGGTTCATTACAGACAAAACAAGTTATAATATTGGTATAGGTTTTCTTTGGCTTAAATTTGCACACATGTTTTTCCTTATTAAGATAAGGTTTTTTAGCCCTTCTCTTCCTCAAGTTATAAGCCTTTTTGGGTTTAAGTTTAGGCTTCTCGATAATCATTGGTCTTTTTTTCTATAATTCTTTTGACTCATAGACCCATATTGTTGTGGTGTATATAATTGGCTACAGAAACCATATTGTTGGTTTTTTAATTATTTTTGTATTTGTATATAAGTGCATTTTTGTTTAAGTTTAGCAAATATATGCTTACTCCGATGTTATCATAGAGTGTAGGTACATTTTGGTCAGTCCAAGATTTATGTATTTCTTTTCCTAAATCTCCAAGAAGTTTACTAAAAAGTCTTTCTCCTAGAGCTGAGTTACAATAATTGCCAGACACAACAGTCATTGCTAGGAAGTCATTACAGAAATGTTTGATATAATTTCAACTAAATAGTTGAAGTTGTTCTAAATCTCTCATTGCTTCTTTTTGTCTAATATCTAATCCTGTATTGGCATCTCCTACTTTAAATGTCTATGAATGGTATAGCAGAAATTCAGAATATTATTACCTTGTGAGGCCATTCGTGTAATTTCTTCTGGAAATTTAGCTTAAAAGATTCGCAGACTGCTCTAGCTACATATTCTAAGTAGTTTTCTCCTATTCTAATCATAACATCATATGTTTCTATATCAAGTTCGTGTTTAGCTTGATAGTCTCATTTTACGAACACTATCCATTGTTCTAAATACGTATCAAATAATTGAGAGTCACATTCAGTTATATTAAATAGCACAGAGTTCTTGCCAAAGAAGGTTACCTCTAGTAGCCTTCTTTTGCCTATAATCCTAACCAAGGGATTACTATTGGTATAAGGTGCTACCTCTCATTTAGGAGGGTGTCCTTGACCATAATCCATTGTTCCCATGGTACTTTCTGGCATGCATACATTGTAAGGAGTAGAAGCAGAAGATTCTCCTGGATTCATTAAATCTTTTGTTGAATCTAGAATACTAATAGTATCTGTAGGACCTGGTTGATCGGGTAGAGGATGAATTGCCCTGCAAATAAAAAGAATTATTTCTCTTACTTCTTACTTGAGCAAGGACACACTAGTTAATTAAAAAAAATAAACACATAAAAGAATAAGAGGCGCAAGAGTTTACTTGGTTACAACCGGAGTAGTTGTTAATCCAAGGTAGTTGAAAGCTCCACTAAAATGCTCCTTTAGGTGGAGTAGTCTCTTTACAGCATTGATGTACAAGACTAAGAAAATTGAAGTAGTTAAGACAAGCATGATTTTCTAAACGAGAGATCACAACCTCTATTTATAGTAAATCGGTCGAGGTGACCGTTTTGTTGACGTGACAGTCACAGGGGCGCCTCCATTGATTGGGGTGCCTCTAATGGATCGAAACTGATCCATTGGTAATCTGGCAACGCTCGGGGCGCCTCCAAGAGTTGGGGGCGCCTCGATTGGTCTGACTTGGCTTCCAGATCTCATCCGCTACGAGTCTTCAGCGGACGGTTGAGGCTCCTCCAAGCAACGAGGGCACCTCTGTTCTTCATGTGGGTGAGGTGCCTTCGAGAGCCCAAGGCGCCTCCATCAAACTAGCTAGTGAGGACCCTCCGAGCCTTAGGGGTGCCTCCATCATCTGGGCGCTTGAGGCGCCTTAATCGTACCGAGGCACCTCACGCGCCTCTTCTTTCGAGGTGCCTCCAAGATATAAAGGCGCCTTGGGTCTTCTCCGGTCGTCTTGAGTGATTATTCAGCCGTCCAGAGTTGAGCTCACCTGAACCCAACTCAGGCATTCTTCTCGAGCAGGCTTCCTCCTCAGCTTCTCGTCCCTCGGATGCGTCCTTCTCGCCTCGCGTCCCTCATACCGCGTCCTTCTCGCTCCACCGGTATACTCTTCCGCAGCATCTCATCCCTAGGATGCACTAAGCCCATCGACTCGCTTCCCGTGTCATCCTTCTCGTCCGCTACGTTTTTCGCTCGACTTCTTGTGTTCCTAAGTTCCTACACACTTAGACACAAGGATCAAAATACCACAGGACCTAACCTAACTCGGTTGATCACATCAAAACTATCTCGGGGTACTTACAGATTCAAGTAAGATTGTTGAATCGAATGAACGTTGTAGACCTATTGTGTTGAATAGGGATGTCAATGAGTCGGGTTCGGATCAAATTTCATATCCTTCATCTTCATACCCATCGGGGTTCGGATATCTATTCTCATACTCATACCCATCAGAGGATCGAATATCTTTTATACTAATAATTCTCTTTTTCCATCTAACTATCATCATTTAACAAAAATATATTAGAATTAATATCATATTAATATATATATATATAAATAGCCTACTCTAATTTAATCATATTCAATAAAAACACATTCAACTCCAACAAAAATAATTAGTGGATTTTAGAAAAAGAAAATTTTCTTTAATATATATATTATTGTAAAGCCCGACAGGGATGTGTGCAATTGACATGTTTTCAAAACAATGTACAATGAAAATAAACATAATAAATCTTAATTTATTATGACACACATATCCATGCATGCAAGATACAACACATGTGAACATAACCATGAATTAAAATTTTACGAGAACTAAATTAAGCTATTTAATTTAGTCATACCTGTGAGTTCGTTATCGAACCTTGTAGGTTGCATTTTGCTAGCCTCGCAAGGCTAGCCTCTTCCGAAATCAACTAAGCGACGTTATCGAACCTCTCTTCTATTCGTATCCACACCGAGTATCTTCAAGATGACTTCGCTAAGTCTGAGCCTTGTCTCCACTTTGGTACTAGCCGAAGTGGGAAGACAAATATGATCCGAGAGAGGGATCTTACTCGATTCATGTTCAGCATCCGAAGCAACCAAGATGACACAAATTGAGACGAACGAAGCCATCAGTGAGGTTGGCCGGAGGTTGCAAAGCAACCTCTGGTGACAAGGAGGGCCGACGGGTGGCCCAACTGGCGGCGGACAACAACCTTTTAGGCTGTTGTTCGGCTGGGGCGGTGGCTGTCGGACTGGAGTTGCTGCTCCTACATGCTTGCTGGCCGATGAGGAGAAGATGGTCGACCGAAGGGTGGTTGTCTGGTGGTCATGGGCGACGGCACAAGGAGAAAGGTTCTCCTTTGTGGCCGGCGACTAAGAGAAGAGGGAGA